>JAUTXW010002722.1:12500-315000 GCA_030620095.1 Kuschelorhynchus macadamiae | reverse complement strand
CTTTCTTTTCCATAACCACCTTTACTTCTCCCTACTTCTATCGGTCTTCCCGGACCAACTCTTATCTCTCTTTCTATTTCATACCTTCTCTATTCTCTTTCACTTCTTGCCTGGCAGTAGGTAAAATGCCGTATCCCCTGCGTTAAAGGGAAAAACATATTCATATGGACAGTGAACCTATGGATTACGGAGCAGGGGTTATCTCGGAACCCCAGTTCAGGTTGTTAGGGGTTTAGGCACGGGGCCCCAGCAGCTTACAAATTATTGTGCGACTCCTTCGGTGAGAAACCAGGCCGAGGACTTAAGAAATGCTCCTGGAGATAGTAATGAAAATAAAAATAATAAGAGAGCTAGAAAAGACTCAGTTCCACTAAGTGAAGTAAATACTGAACCATTATATGAGAGATTTTTTATTGCCAAACCTACACAAGAAAATGAAAGTTTCTTAAAAATGTCACCCTTTATAATATATAAAAGCATTAGTGATAGAGTCTCGAAATGCAATAATGTTAAAACAAAAGCAGAATGTTAATCGCTTTATAGAATTAGCGGACCCCAAAGATAAGATTAATATACTCGCAATTAATAAGATTGGTGACATAGAATGTGACATCATATCCCATCCAACTTTAAATTATTTAAGTGGCATCATCACATGTCATGAATTAAAATATTGCCAGACTAAAGAAGAAATTATAGACAATTGTAAAGATCAATGTCTTGCAGATATTATTTGTATTAAGAAAAAAGTTAATGGTGATTTAACCCCCACAAGTCAATATATTCTATACTTTACTAAGACCTCCCTTCCAGAATACTTTTACGTGGGATACAAAAAATGTAGGGTACCGCCATACATCACAAACCCTCGAACATGCCTGAATTGCTAGAAACTCGGACACATAGCGGCCGTCTGTCGCAGTGAAGCAATATGCCTTTCATGCGGTAATACAAAACACGAAAATAATTGTACTCCTCCCCCTCACTGTGTGAATTGTGGTGGGGAACATTCTTCTAGATATAGAGGATGCCCAGCATATAAAAAAGCTTATATAATTCAAAAGCTAATTACCCTTGAAAAACTTAGCTACTTTGAAGCAAAAAAGTTTCATGCGAGAAATCCATCCAAATATGGATCTACATACTCTCAAATCGTAACACAATCTAAACTAGCTTCATCTTCCTCACAATTTAAACTGCCATCAATGATGAAACAATCTACTATTACTATTTCCTCTATATCATCCCAAGCTCTACCTGAGCCTCCCAGAACCTATACCTCTGAACCACATTCCCATTCCCAGACTCAACCTTCTCCTTCTACCTCAATTACACGTACTCCCTGTAAGGAAAAAATAACACAAAAACCACGTAGTAAATAGTGAACCATTAAAACCCAAACCCACCCATCCTTTTGATAATCAACTAAAGACAACCACAGCTTCCAAAAATACTGAAAAAAAACCCAAATAAAACATATACAATAAAAAGTTCATCAGAATCATCTATAGCTTCTGATAAATCTATCGATAGACCTGCTCATCAAAGGTCTTCCAAAAAAATAATCAATATAAACAGAAAATAATGTCCTTTCCACTTTTACATTGGAAATGTAATAGAGCAACACTACATAAAGATAAACTTCGACTACTGATAAAAAGATATCGTCCTGATATAATTAGTCTTCAAGAGACTAATCTCAAGGTATCAGAGCCCTTCACGATAAAGGCATATCAATGTTATAGACATGATAGGATTAACTGTGCTAGAGCGTTTGAAGGTGTATGTATTCTGGTTAAATCCAATATTACTGTAAATATCTGAAATATTAATTCCTATTATGAAGTCTTAGCTTTCACCACCCACTTAAAAAAACAAGATAACTATCAGTAGTTTGTACATTCCTCCCACTATTACCGTACAGGTAAATGATCTTGATAGTCTAATTGTACAACTACCAACACCATTTATTATTGTTGGTGATCTGAATTACAATATATATGGGGTTCAGATCATATGGATTATAGAGGCAGAATAATTGAACAAAATATAAACCAACATCACCTATGTGTATTTAACGATGGTTCTAAGACATTTATTTCCTCTGCTACTGGGACAACATCCTGCATAGACCTTACCAGCTGTTCACACAACCTTGCCTCATTATACCAGTGGGAAGCTCTTGACGATACGTATGGCAGTGACCATTACCCAACTATTCTCAAAGAGCTAGGCTGGAACAATTCACCATCAAATATTGCTAAATATAATTTTAAAAAAGCGGACTGGCAAAAATTTAGTGAAATATATAATTCACCTAATATAGACGGTCTAGATATTGATACAAGTACTGAGAGATTTGTTTCCTCAATCTTTGAAGCTGTAGAGGCTTCCATCCCTAAAATAAGATTGTTACCAAACAAAAACCCCGTTCCATGGTGGAATGATGATTGTAAAAAGGCTACTGATAACAGAAAAAAGGCTCTTAATCTTTTCAAAAACAGCCTACAAATGATAACTTTATAGCCTTTAAGAAGTTAAGAGCTACAGCAAAAAGAATAATTACAAAAGCAAAGTCAGCCTCGTAGAACACATTTACAAATTCTATGGGACTACAAACAAGTAGCTTTGAAATTTGGAATAAGGTAAACCGCCTAAAGGGTCATCCCATACGTAACATATGGAATAATATATAATGGAACATGGATGAGAGATCCTAATAATATAATACAATCCTTTTCTGAACACTTCTCTAATATATATATAATAATAATTACTATAATGAATTGAATAATTTAACTGAATATACCATTACAACAAATAACCAATCATACAACTTACCAATCTCCTACTATGAACTGCAATATGCCATCGGCAAATGTAAAGATACCGCCCCTGGACTAGACGAGATACGTATTTCCATGATTAAAAATTTACCAAGATCTGGTTTTAAACCTTATTAAAAATATATAATAGAATTTGGCGTAGTGGTATCTTTCCCACTGGCTGAAAACAATCAGTATTAATACCTATTCACAAACCGGGAAAACCTACTACTGAAGTCGATCATTACAGACCTATTGCTCTTACGAGCCATCTTTGCAAGCTGCTTGAACGGATTATTAATAATAGATTGTGCTGGTATTTAGAAATACACGAACATTTTAGTAAAAAACAACTCGGATTTTAAAGAAATGCCTCTACGATTGATCATCTAGTGGGTCTCGAGATTGATCTTTAGAATACCATAAGTCTAAAAAAGCACTCATCGGCTATATTTATGGATATAAATAAAGCGTTCGATACCATTGCTAGACGAGGCATAATTGAGCGTCTTATACAATATAATATAAATGGAAATATGTTAAATTTCATTAAGGAATTTTTATCCGATCGCACTTTTAGAGTATCTTATAAAGGTATCCTATCTGACACTCAACCACAACAGGGAGGAGTGCCACAAGGATCATCTATTAGTCCCACCCTTTTTATCATAGCCATGGATAGCATTAAAAACCACATTACTCCGCAAGTTAAATTTAGACTATTCGCGGATGACCTAATAATATATCACTCCGCAGTGAATCCAAATGTAAGTCAAAACCTACTTCAGACATGTCTGAGCTCTCTACTTCTATGGTCTGCAAATCATAATCTCAAAATTTCATATGAAAAATCTACTTGTATACACTTCTGTAGAAATCGTCGATCTTCGAAACATATTGTTCTTCTTCTTAATTCACAACCCTTAACAAACACAAACAGTCATCGATTCCTCGGTGTGATTTTTGACTCTCAGTTAAATTTTAAAAATCATATAAAATCTTTGAAAAGCAAATGTGAAAAGGATTTAAATGTTATTAGAATGTTATCTGGTATAAAATGGGGATCCAATCGTGATTCCCTACTCACAGTATACAAAGCCCTCATCCAATCGAAACTAGAGTATGCTTCTATAATTTATGCTTCGGCCCCAGATTCTTACTTGAAAATGTTAGACCCAGTACGCACTACTGGACTTAGGTTATCTATTGGTGCTTATAGAACTAGTCCTATTATTAGTATTCTAAGTGAATCTGAGCCTATCTCTTAAACAAAGTAGACTTAAAAATACTCTAAGATACGCTATTTCCTTAAAATTTAGAAAAAATAATCACTTACTCCCAGCTTTTCCATATACTATATCCACATATTCAACATCGGTCAACCACATATTTTACGAGTATTAACATTAGATACCGACAGATCAAAGAACAGCTTGAGCTAACTGATCTGCCTGTATATCCATCAAAACAACATACCTTTCCGCCCTGGAATAAAACCATAAACACAGATTATTCCTTATCTTGTACTAATAAAAATAATCTTCTGCCTATAGAACATAGAAATAACTTTAACAATTTATTGGTAAACAAATACAAATACTATCAGGTTATTTACTCGGATGGATCCAAAGCCAATGAGGTTTGTTCAGCGATTACCACAACAGAATATAATAAAAGCTTTACCCACCATTCCGCAACCAGCATCATTTCGGCAGAACTATTTGCCATCCTAATGGCCATCAAATATATCGTGGGGAAAAAATGTCATAAATCATATAAAATGGTTATATTATGGGTACCAAGTCACGTTGGCATAGAGGGTAACAAGAGGGCTGATCGTCTAGCGGCCAATTACGAGAATGGAGAAACGATACCATATATTCTCTGTCGAGAAGACGGATACAAAATAATTGATGATAAGATCAGAGATCCGATACAGCTCGAATGGGATATAATGGAAGAAAATAAATTACATGACATCAAAGATATCTTCTTTAACAATAATACCCACAGTAAATTAAACAGACAGGAATCTATCACTCTCACTAGATTGCGTATTGGTCATACAATAATTACACATGACTATCTTATTAATAGATCACCGTCCCCACATTGTGATGACTGTATTAAAACGCTAACTGTTAAACACATACGTACAGAATGTACTAAATATACACATTTTAGAAGAACACACGCCCTCTCAAACAATATCAATGATATTCTAACCATAGAACAGTAGTCACAAAAATTATTCCTTTTCTTAAAAGATATAAACCTATTAAATAGAATATAATTTCCAAAGTAACTCCGACGCTAAAAAGCCTCAGATGCTGATGCGTCGAAAATCCATATCTCTCTCTCTCTGGTTTAGTTCTGAACTAGTCTGGGCCACCTGTCTCTCTCCTACACACACAGCTCCCATCCTTCAAGCCAGTCACTGGGTCCGAGTTCTGGGTCGCTCTGTCCTACCTGTCTCTCTCTTACACACACACATAGGCTAGTTACTGGTTAAAGTTCGGGACTAGTCTATATCACTCTTACCCATATATCCCATCCTTCACACTAGTTACTGGTTTAGTTCTGAACTAGTCTGGTCCACCTGTCTCTCTCTTACACACGTAGATCCCATCCTTTAGACCAGTCACTGGTCCGAGTTCTGGGCTGGTCTGTCCTACCTGTCTCTCTCTTACATACACCCACGTCATTCATAAGTACACATACGAGTAATATATATATATATATATATATATATATATATATATATATATATATATATATATATATATATATATATATATATATATATATATATATATATATATATATATATATATATATATATATATATATATATATATATATATATATAAATTGCAAACATTTTTGCCAAGATATATGCATTCTACACATGACAATTTTATGTATTTTTTGCACATACGTTATGTGCATTTAATAAACTTGTCACTTGTCGAAATTAATTAAAAGTACATGTTTATGAAAGAAGGGTAATCAAAATACACCCTACGATTTTTGGCATAGTGATTAAACATTAAGAAGTGACAAGTTTATATATTATTTTGTACTTTTTAATCCTTTCCTAACAAAAGCGTGTTTTCTAGTTTATTTTTGCAAATTATAATTTATTTTTTACTTTTTGGTTTTAAAATATCTGTAATATATTATAGCCCAAAATTTGAGGGGTATGTTGAGACTTAAATTTGAAATTCCATGTATATACAATCAAACAACTCACGTATTTACCGTTTATGTAAATTTTTATGCATTTTGCATACTGGTTAACACAAAATATTGTTTTGCGTTAAGTTTACATCTGTATTTGCTGGAATCGGTATTTAGGCGAGGCAGTAATTACTTTTCGAATTGATCAAGACGTCGCGGAAAGAGTGACAAGTAATAGTGTCAAAAACCTTTCTAGTTTCCTTGTACTTTTTGCACTCTTAATCTAGTTAATTATTATATTATTACTTGTCCCTCAAATGAAAAAACCTGCATAGTTATTTAATCCGTATTTGAAAAACCTGCGTGTTCTTATTTTTCCTAAACAGGACATTTTTGTCTATGGCGACATGTACATGTGGCATGACTGGCTACTTAGCCGATCAAAACCATTAAGATCAGACACAATCATTAAAAAAACTAAAATCTTAAAAGCATCCTTTTTCCGATTAATTGTTTACGCATTTTTATTTGATATACAGTCATCGTGAAAAAAATCACCTTTCGAGATTTTTTTTAAGATCTTCACGCTTCAGGATCCCTTGATGCGTAAAAACATGCTTCTCCGATTCCGTCCGCAGCACTATCGATCTGTCTGTTCACGGCTTAGCTAAAAAAGCTAAAAAACTACCTACTCAATTGACTTAATATAAAATGTGGGGACAAAATGATGGCTTAATAATTAGTATATTGTTATAGAATCTGTGTAAAAAAACTACTTATTTAAATTCAAGTTTTGCATAAGAATCAAATGTGATGCACGGGTGAACTAATAAGATATTTATATGAAAGTTCTAACTTACGAAATCAATATAAAACAATTACGTTCTTAATTGGCTTTAAATTTTAAAATTTACTCGTAAGAGCATGGTACGAATCCATTATGGCGAAACAAAATGGCGACTTAATAAAACATGTGAAAAATCAATAGATTGGCTTTACCGAAACTTCCTTAGTTATAAACACTTTCTTTTATCAGGGATAGTGAAATATGACTGATTATTTTCCGCATATAGTCATTTATTAATATGTTCATATATTGTGTTAGTTTTCTGTTTTAGATAGTTTTTTTTTAACAAAAAGGAAATTTCATTGAAATGTCCATCAAAAGGAAAGATTTATAACGAGGGAAAGTAGAATATTATCGCACAAAACACCATCGTTAAGTACAGAGTTGTTGATTATAAGTGGAGATTCCCTTAACTTTGTTGATTTTTTTTTATCAAATTGTAGGAAATGATCTGAATTTTTTTTATTTTTAGTGAAAATATAATACTGGATATTTCAGAAAACTGTACCAGATCAAACTTAATTTTTTAATGAAACAGCCTGTATATTATTGCAAGTTCGGATTCTACGTAAAATTCTGAGCAGATCTCATATATTACAAAATATGTTATATGAGACACCTAAGTCCAATTGTCTCAATTCAATGCCAAGTTTAGCTAATTACAGTGGCAAAATAGTTAACGACTGATATAAATGAATTCAACATTCCTATCATAACTATTCAAAACCTGTTTGAGGTGCTTACTGACGGTATCAAACGAAGTACCAAATTTGGTATTTATGGTACTAACCAACGCACACCTCTGTCGTAACCGATTTTTATTTCTAAAAAAATTTAATCAATTTTTTTGACTAAATTTCTAATTCTTATTAATGGGATAGGTACTATAACATTTTTAGATAAGTATTTATAAATCTACATAAAACTCTAAGCTTATTTTTTATAACGCAATATTAATCGGTTTCCACAGATTAATGTTTAAATGTGTCATTTAAAATATGTCAAAAAAGTATTAAGTGTTACATCCTTATAGAAAAACCAGTTGGCCATGAAATTGTCAAACATTTTTTATACTTGACATTTTTGTCAAGTTATTCTCATTCTGGTATTCATTTTTACATCTCATTTCTACGAGAAATTGATTAAAAATAATTACAATAAAACTCAAACACAAAAAGAACACAGGAGGATATATGGTGACCAAAGGACCACCTAGTAAGAACACATTTAAAAGAGTATATGATCGTGTCTCAAAGAAGGCGAGCTTTGAAAGAAAGAAAAGAAATGCAGCACTTAGAAATGAAAATGACGAGAATGATGAATTAAACATAATTTTATATTTTCAAGTTAGGTAATATATATCTATTACTATTTCTTCTGTAAGATCTGTATTATTGTAATTAAAATTTCTAGAAAATCTCGAAACTCCGTTTCCAAAAACTATGGAGCATTTAGGTAAAACTTATTACAAAATTCAATCCACTTTCAAGAAATATAATGCTTACCCTTTTAAAATTTTACCGTGGAGAGGAAAACAAAAGTGTCAGATTAGTGTATTATTTTGAAATAATCCAGCTTAACAAAATTATCTGGACTGATAAGTTTGTAATCTCGACGGCAATTCCATTAAAATTCGCATATTTGGGCGGTTGAAATTCCAAGGGCGATTCATCAATTTCGACATTCTGGCCGAAAATCAGTTCATGTTTGTTGCGGTTTATATAATAATAAGGTATTAGGATCAGCATTTATAGATGGACATTTAAACGGATTATATTATCTAAATATTATAGGAACTGTTATTCAAGAAAACTTTGTGGATTCGGCCGTATTAATAATTTGGGTGCACAAGTCCACAACGTTAATTATTTTTCTTCTTATGTCTTCTATTACTGATGAGTTTCGATAGGATGAAAGTATTTGTACAAGTACTATGTGTGTATAAAAACCTAAGGTAAATGACATAATTGCTTATGCTTGCTCAAATACTATTGTTTATTATTATGTATCGAAACATTCTGTAGACAGACTAGTCTACATGTTGAGGTATGAAATTTTATTAAATATTTGCTTCAACTAATTTTATAGTTAAATATTTTTATTCAGTTGCGAAAAATCAAAAAAAAAATTTTTGTTTGTCAACGTTAATTATGTTAACCTGGATTGGAAGATTTGGAACTATCAGACGTCCAGCTAATATTCCAGATCTTACGATAATAGACAACTTTTTGTAAGTTTTTTTAAATATTAAGTCAGGAAACGAAAGGGATTTAACCATAGAATTAATAAGACACAGATTGACCCGAGAAATACAATTATTTAATGAAAAAAATTCAAGTATACTTTTAATGGTAATTTAACGAAAAATTAGTATTACAAAATGCAGTAAAATTGAGATCAGGTGTAGAACTTATTGCAATAATGGTTTATTAGTATTAATTACATTTTTCCAAACTTTTCTTTGTTTTTCAGTAGTCTATATGGCCCTTTATCGTCATGTATCCTCTTTGAGCTTGATTTCTATTATAATTATTTTTCATAAATATCTCATAATTATATGTCGTTTTCGAATATTTAAATATACAGGATATCATTTTGAAAACTTCCCACCCTGAATAACTTAGCATTAGTAAATAATATTGAAATTGGCCGAGATAGAGGCGTGCATTGGTTGGAACCATAAGTACCAAATTTGTAGTTCCTTTTGTACCGTCAGTAAGCATCATCAGATAAGTTTTGAAAAGCTAAGATAGGAAAGTGCAACTCATGTTTATCATTCTTTAATTCTTTTGCCACTGTAATCAGCTAAAATTGCTGAAAAGCCGATTTTTAATTATTTATAGCTCGGAAACAATTGAAGTTAGGTATACATATTATACAAAATCTGCTCAGTATGTTACGTTGAATCCGAATGTGCAATAATATACAGGGTGTTCATTTGAAAAACTATAAGATTGAGCTGGTACACTCTTTATTATTTGGTAAAGAAACAGCTCTCTGTCATTAAAAATAACAAAGTTAAGGACAGTGTCCACTTATAATCAATAACCAAAGTTATTACATAATTAAATTATAAACGTACGTACTATACGTAAATTTAAAATCACATACGATTTTTTTGACTTTTTTAATAGTACTAGGCTAAAAATTTTCCTCAAAATATAAAGTTATATAAACATATTTCGTTAGATTGTAGTGAACTTTGAAATAAAAGAAAAGAAATAAATGTTTATTCTTCTTAAAAATGGAAATTCATTTTCCGTCTATTATTACCCCATTTAGAAACATTTTTGTTTTGAAATTAATATAGCATTAAATTTCCATAGTCAACTAGTTAGCATATTCCGGTTAAAGCCTCTCTTTTTTCATTAAAAAGTACTTAAACTTTGTAGAAACAAACAACAAATTTACATGAAATGTACCGCAGGCAAAACTTCTTGTCATGTAAAGAGCACTCAACGCGAATATTCATTAAGTGCTATCGTTTTCTGCGGCATCGAAGCGAGGTTTTTATTCCCTAATTTAATTTCCTTGTTACAAGGAAATTAGTGACATGAAAGTTGTTACACAATGTACATGATTACATTTAATAATTTTCTGTTGGAACAGAGATAGAGAACAAACTTGAATATAAAAGTTCTATCAGAATAAATAAATGAGTTCATAAAGTAAAGAAAAGAAAAAATAATATATATTTTTAAAGTTTTTTTTCTCTTCAGTTCAACTATACAGGATCCGCTACTTACCCCCAGCTTCCTATTTTTTATCCTTAATATGGATTTAAGCGATTAAATGAAATTGTAGACATCGTTGAGCACTTTTTAAAATATCTACAGAATGAACAAAAAAAATTGTCGATTGACATCGCGTATATATTTACTTTTCTTGTATATATTTTTACCTCACTCTGTACATTGAATCTAGTAAATCCAACTGAAAGATATTTAAATAATCTTAGATTTATTGTAACATTCGTCCGTTTTCGTCCAGTTTTAAAAAAAATCGGTAAAGACGATTTACCCGAAAATTTCCTCGTAACGGATTTTACCACACACATAAAATACAGATTATAAATAGATATAGTTATTTGCTATTAAGTTATTAAATATTATATAATTATTAATACGTCTCACTTTTTCAATTTCATTATGCGGAAAGTTGTATTAAAAGGGCTTTTTTTATTTTTGTACCCAGTACCCAGAACTTATCTAAAAAAAACTCTGGTATTATTATAATGTATACAAAATCTATAAGGTTATTGCTATATAAATATATCTATATATAAACTGTGTTCTGTGTGTAGTGAAATTGGTTACGGAGGATGTTCTGGATAAAAGAAATTTTACCAATTTTTTAAATTCATTTTTCTCCATATTTATTTTGTCTATATACATTTTCCACCGTTCTTGCTACATTTTCGTATTGTTTTTATCAAGGCTAAGATTACTGTTCTCTTGTACAGTTATGACAAAACTTCTGTTTTTTTACATATCTACAAATCATTCCAATTCCAACAAATATACGTTTTTCTTCTCCACAACTTTTATTGTCCATGTTTATATGAACATATGCATACACGCATATAACAACTAGTTCGATATTTCAGTATGCCACTTTTTAAATTTTGTTTTTATTTCTTATTAATTTATTTTTATTTTAATATTTATATTATTTTCTATATTTTGCTATTTTATCTACACAATTTATAAAAAAAATCAGTTATGACATTGATTATCATTGTCTATAAAAACAGTCTTTATTCTAAAAAATTGGCTTTTTAAACATTTAATTAGGTTGCTGTTTTCTTTTGCCATATATAATTGACAAAATTTTATCAATTCATGCCTGTTTCACGCTTAACTTTGGCAAATTTTCAAATTAATTGTATAAGTAGTTTTGATGCTAATATTTTAAACATTTAAAGTTCGTTTCACGAGGGTTTGTACTACGTCGTTGACGAAGTCCTTACTTGGAAAAAGGGATGTATCTTCTATCATATAAATTTAATAGCGTTCGCATTTTGTATTATAGTTAGGCAATATTGAAGTATATTCCAAAACGCTCTTAAGAGCATGTTCGGAAATGTTTTGCTAATAAAAGTTTTAACTTAGAATAGAGTTCATTTAAGAGAGTTATCAGAAAATATAAAAATTAATTGAACATGTATAAAATTATTTTTATACAACTTACATGTATACAAAAATGTGTTCACTCTTTCCAGTTATATAAAAATGCATATAATAATTTATTAAGGATTTTATGTTCTTAATAACAGCAAGCACCTGCAAAACGATGCGTTTTGCTTAAGTATACATATAGTAATAAATAATATACATAACTATGTGAGAACAACTATAATAAACGGCATTTATTACAAAAAAATTCGAAACACTTTCGTCATCACTGCTAGAGTTTGATGAATCTGAATTGTTTAAACTTATAATAACCTAGAGAATATCTGAAAAGGCCAAATAGCGATCTCTTTCCAAGGCTGAGTGTATAAGATTATCCGTGTGACTGATTTTTTTCTTTTTGATGAATTGAACCATTTTGCCAACTATTTCTAAATGACCCCTTGCTAATATAATAATAATATATTCATATAGCATTTTGTCTATTTTTGATAAAACCTTGATAAAAACCAATATATCGACGTTTCATCCAAAAAACAGCTTTTAAAGCAAAACTAGACGTAAAATTATCCTTATATGCCCTTAAACACCGAACTCTTTTCAACGGCTGTTCCATTGAGTATTTCCTATTGAACATAGTATATTTTCTCCATTTAAACTTTAGTGCTCTCAATCCTCTACGGCCGCAGTTTTGTACCGCTATTATTTCTCCTCATCAAAATTTACCAGTTTATATTTATATCACACTTGATTTTTGTGTATAATTCAAAATTAATTGAATAAAATTTAAAAACGATCGATGAAATAGCATATTTGCATCGATTTTTTAAAATTTTATTAGGCCGTCATTTTGTTCAGCCATCTTGGATTTGTGCCAAAATTTTATCAGATCATCCTCATATCACAACTAATTTTTCTGCAAAACTTTGGGTAAATTGGATAAGTAGTTTTTTAGTAAAATATTTTTTAACATTTTATTAGATCGTCATTTTGTTCTGCCATTCTGGATTGTTACCAAAATGTTAACATCTCATCCCCATAGTATCCTCAATTTTTGACCAAAATTTGAAGGTAGTGGGATAAGTAATTTTTTAGCTATATCGCGAACAGACAGACCGACGAAAATGAGAAAATATTTTTTTCGGCATGTAGGGACCCTAAAACGTGAAGATCTGAAAAAATCATGGAGGATGATTTTTTCACGATTACAATACTTTCCTTTACGAGGAAAGTAAAAATTAAAATTTTTGTATAAACTATCTCTATTATTTGATTAATTTAGGCATAATTTTGCATAACGTTATTATTTAAGTATAAAATTATTGAATAGATGTTTAATATTTATTTACATAGTTGATTTAGGATGAATTACAGAAAATAGTTTTAATTACCGCGCCATAATAATAATAATAATTTCAAACTGAGAAATCTGTTATCTATAGGCACTTTAATTTGAACCACAATTGGTTTTTAACTTTTGAGATTTTAATTATTCTAGAACATATTTAAATTTATTGATATTTTCATTTTATAAAAATTAAATATTTTCATTTATAATGTGTTAACTACATTGGAATACGTCATCGCATCGCATAGTTCATTTCATGCTAACTTTCGCACATATCTTCCCTGGTATTGTTCATTATTATCTTAAAAATATATTTTATTCAGTTTATGTAATTTTCCAAGCAGCTGAAGTAACTATAACGACCTGACATGTATCTGTAGCTTATCAGAAATGTTTCATCAATATTTGAAGTTTGTTTTTTTAATAAATTAGTATATTGATTACTAAATTTAAAGGTTATGCAAAAAAGATGTCTTAGTGTCCCATTAGTAGCTCCAATACTGCCAGTATGGTTGTAAAACAAGTGTATTTTCTCTCAAATGAGTATTTTTGATATTTTAAATACTTCTACTAGATATTTATGATCATGTAAAGCTAATTAACTTTGTTACGAAGTGATAACTCGTGTATTGTGTCAGGGGGGCTAAACATTTCTGCGACAACTAGAAAAATTAAAAGTCTTATTAATAATAGATCATTTCTTTTTGAAATAGGTGTTAATTATACAACGTGTCTGAAAAGTCTAAGTACGGGTTAATGTCTCGAGTACTAATAAAGATAAAACTATTTAAAATTTGGAAGTTGCATCTGTACCACCATCAGTTTTTTTGGCTGTTTAACAATTTTTCGCCACTTCTGGGGTGGGGAGAGAGGGTTGGAATTTTGAATTTTAAATGCAACCTTATATCGAATGTAACATACATTAGTTTGGAGACCTCTAAAAGATAAAAATTGCCCGTTTTCGAATGGTAAGGTACTGAAATAAGAATTCTAGTTGTTAACTTAATTTTATTTTATAAGTTGTTAAACATTGCAACCGTTAACTTCTTGGCAGAAATAATGTCTACTTTGAGGTTCTCTTCTAACGTTTTAGACTATATCAGGCGTTAAGAAGATACTCTCTGACGGATAAATAAAAGTGCGGGTTTCTATCCTACTGGAAAACTGGATGATAGTCAATATATTTTTAATATGTGCTATAATGGCAGGTACGTAAATTCAATCCACCCCAGAATACAATTTTCTCTAGAGTTAAAGGAAAACAACAAACTACCATTTTCAGATGTTTTGGTCACAAAACTGCATAACGGACATTTCGAATATACCGTGTACAGAAAACCAATACATACACACAGATATTTAAATGCAAGATCACATCATCACCCAGCACAAATTCAAGCTGTGTCAAATACCCTAATATCCAGATCCGTGCGATTAACTGCAACACAGACGAGACAAAACGAACTTAAGGTGATATCTAGTGCTTTAAAAAAAATGGTAATATCTAGTGCTTTAAAAAAAATGGCTACACAAATCTCAGCATAGAGAAAGCTATTAATGCACAGGGTTCCCGAACAACGAACAACAAAAATTATGAACGGGAAAAGCAACAAGTAGTCTTACCATATGTAAAAGGCACAACAGACAGAATCGGAAGAATTCTTAGGAAACAACATACAAACAATACATAAGCCACAAACAACCATAGGTAAACTACTTGGAAACCCAAAAGATAAAATCAAACTGGAAAACCATGAAGTATACAGCATGCCCTGCCAGAATTGTGAAAAGATGTACGCGGAGCAAACTAACAAGCGAATATCAGCAAGAGTAGAAGAGCATAAACTCAGTATCAGAAACAAAAAACAACCCCAGCTTTATTATTACATCATCAGGAAACCGGCCATAAAATAAATAAATGGGTGTAGGGAGATTGCCAATATAGAACATTATAAGCCCAGAATAATCCGGGAAGCCAAAGAAATTGAAAAACAAGTGGATTTGAATAAAAGGGACGAATCATTAAAACTACCAACAGTATGGAAGACAATAATCGACAAATCTAAAATCGCAAAAGCTCAAGCGTAATTAGCGAGAAATATCCCCGAACCAGTCCTGATATATACACCAATAGTGCAATTCTGCTGAATGTATATTTATTTAGTATTTAAGGAAAATGTTGTAATAATCATTAACATTAATATAGTGTCAAAGCTACTCGCTGTTCATATTATTGTTCACTAGTTTTAAGTTTGGCCCTTCAGTAAAAATAAATTGTTTTTTAAAACGTATTCCGCTGGTCGACGTATTTAACTCGCGCTGCGAACGGGATAGTGTGATTTCGTCCTTTATCGGTTTTCGTTGTACGGAAGTGATTTTCAAGTCTTTACACACTATCGAGAAGAAACGAACCTTCAAGACTCGCTTTATCGATTCTTCGTTGAGAGATTGAGAAGTGTTCCATCCAAGGAGGAGAAGGCACTAGTGCGGAAGCTCAGATCCCTGTCAAGAGAAGCTGTGGTCCCAGTTCCTGTCTTCCGAACCAGACCAGCCCTAAGACGGAAGCCGTTCAGCCCTACAAAGATTTTGGTAGCAAGCGTTGCAGTATAAGCTTTATGGATTCATTCTTGACTGTACTGTAAGTTAATTGTTTGAATTGCTATTTATTTTTAATGTCTGACGCTTCTAAACGTTTGAATAATATTCTAATACAAAATAGGGCCTCTTTAGGATTAAGTATTGAAAACGAATCTGAAAATTCTAATAGTGAATCACAAGATATCGTTCATACTGAATTAATCAGTCTTCTTAATAATTTAACCTTAGACTCTAAAACTAATAAATTAAAAATGGAAAATATTAGATTCCATACATCACTTTTGCCAACTTTTTCTGGTATTCAAAACCACTTAGAAAGTTTTTTAAACTCAATCGACGAATTTTATAGTTTATATTTTTCCGATGACCAAGATCAAGGAAAAGTTGTTCTAGCTGCTATAAAATCAAAATTAATAGATAATGCTAAGGAATTTTTACTATCTCGGCCAGATTTAAGTAGTTGGCCTGCAATAAAAATTGCATTAAGACGTATCATATATTAATACAACAATTGCAATATGTAAGAATAAATAAAAATGAAAATATTTTAGAATTTGTAGATAGGCTCAAATCCTTCGTGCGAAGAATACTCTCAAAAATTCATTGCAAAGTCGTAGAACAGATAGTAAAAGCAACTCTTATAAATCAAATCGAAAAAACATCTGTTTTAATTTTGACGGCAAATTCTCCACAAACTTTAAAAACAATGCTCATGTTACAACGGCCTAATACACTTGACAAAGCTTTTAATTACGGGTTAAATTATAATATGATAGAATCACAAGTTATTTTCACAAATATTTCAGCTTTGAAAAATTGTAATTCTAATATTAATTATAATAATGTAAATAATCATAATATACCGAGACCTCCAATGAGATTTAATAACCCCCAAACTTTACCCATGAATTTCCCACAAGCACAAAGATTTGCTAGTCGACCTATACCGGTACAACCGAGACAGGTCCCAAGACATTATCCAACTAACGCCCAAGTATTTGGCAGACCTAAAAATGTCTTTGCTCCCCAAAGTAGCAACAGGCCCTCCAGGCCTGAACCACCAGTCCCTATGGCGACTTCTACGGCCGGCCCCTCGAGATTATATCAACAAAGACAATTTTCTAAGCCACCAAATTTCTAAACTAACCAATGTAGAGACACATTCACAACCGTTTTATGACGAGCAGTATTATAATGAATATCCCACGTCATCTTACCAAGAACCCGTACCCTATAATCCTTACAGTGATAGTCTTACACACACCCAAGATCCCACACAGTCTTACGATTTTGTACTCGAAAATCAAGATTCAACAAGAAAATTTTCAGATAACAGCCTCGAAACCGTCATTAACCTGAACTACATTGCCCAAAAAATTGAATTACCCTATTTTTACCTTCCAAAAAAACAAATCACATTACTTATTGATTCAGGTGCATCCGACTCTATTATTTCACGAAAAATAGCTGAGTTGTATAAGCAAAATATATTTTATGAACCTTTTGAAGTAACAGCTTGTAAAAGGACATATAAAGAAAACCAAAATTTAAAAATTCCCCTATTAGATGAACTAGGCATAAAACAAGATTTTAAATTACGAATACTCAATTGGCATAACGATTTTGATGCTTTAATAGGCACAAAAAATCTTAGTAACTTAAATGCCATTATAAATTATGAAAACAAAGTTCTCCCCTTACAAAATATTAAAATTCCATTTTGTATTGCTTATAATAAACCCTTATTAAGACCTGTACAAAATTTTCGTAATAACTCTCGTACTATACCGGTTAACTATGAAAAAGGTTTAGCAATTTTGCCTTCTTTTAATATTCAAGACCATATCATACCCGATAGTTTAGTGGAAGTAAGAAACGGCCTCCACAAAATTCCTAACCCTACTCCTAATATAAATATAAATTTTCATCAAAGACTAAAAGTTATCCCACAAGATCAATTTGATATATTAGATCCCCCACGTAGCAACACGTCAAAATTTAACCCTGAAAAGCAATTAAGATTAGACCATTTGACCTCTCTCGAAAAATCCAAAATACTTCCTCTTTGCCATGAATTTAAAGATATTATGTACCACGAAAATTGCGATCTAACATTTACTAGCCAAACCAAACATAGCATTCGTACCACTAATGGTAGACCTGTCTACGTAAAATCATTTAGGCAACCCCCAGCCATGAACCTCGAAATTCAATCCCAAGTTCAGAAACTTTTTGACAATAAAATAATTCGTCCCTAGATTTCGCCTTATTCAGCACCAGTATGGATTGTGCCTAAAAAGGACGACGCATCTGGTAAAAAGAAATTTCGCATGGTCATCAATTATACACGTCCCAATGAACAGACCTGTGAAGAGACTTGGCCACTTCCTAGAATTGAGGAGATACTTGACAGCCTCGGTAAATGCACCTATTTCACTACCCTTGACCTTGCCCAAGGATTTCATCAAATTGAAATGGAATCCAAGTCTATCGAAAAAACCGCATTCACTGTAAACAATGGTCATTACGAATACCCTAGAATGCCATTTGGCCTCAGAAATGCACCGGCTACGTTTCAACATATGATGGATGAGGTACTAAGAGAATATCTTTACAAATTTTGTTTCGTCTATATGGACGATATTGTCATCTTTTCAAAATCCCTATCCGAACATATTGACCACATTCGTCAAATATTCAAAAAACTCAAGGAAGTCAATCTAAAAGTACAACCAGATAAATCTGAATTTTTGTGTAAAGAAGTAGCCTTCTTAGGACACGTGATAACCCCCGAAGGAATTAAACCTAACCCCATTAAAATAGAAGCCATCCAACGTTATCCCATTCCCAAAACACAAAAGGAAATTAAGGCCTTTGTAGGACTAGTAGGATATTACCGGAGATTTATCAAAAACTTCTCAAAAGTAACTTTTCCAATAACTAAATGCCTCCGAAAAGGTAGCGAAATAAATATTGAAAATCAAGAATATAAAAACGCATTTTTAAAATGCAAAGAACTTATAACGAATTTCCCTGTATTACAATATCCCGATTTCACCAAACCTTTTAAGCTCACAACAGATGCTTCTAATATAGCTATAGGTAGCGTTTTATCACAGAACAAACATCCCATTGCATATTACTCTAGAACCCTTAAGTCTGCTCAACGAAATTATTCTACAATAGAAAGAGAGCTTTTGTCAATAGTCGATTCGACAAAACATTTCCGTCCTTACTTATATGGCCCAAAATTCGTCATAGAAACTGACCATAACCCCTTAGTAAGGCTTTCTAAAATTAAGGAACCCAACTCTCGTCTAACTAGATGGAAATTAAAATTAGACGAATTCGACTACGAGATAAAATAGAAAAAAGGAAAGGGAAACCTCGTCGCCGATGCTCTGTCACGAATAGATATTAACGTGCACGAAACTAACGACGCACAGTCCAATGCCCCTAACGTAGATAACACTGCAGCCAATTTAGCCGATTTTGACCTAGCCGATTTTGTGCTTAACCAACAATATGACATCCCTCCAGTCCAACAACCGGAGATTACCCCTAATCCTCCTGCTAACCCAAATGAAGACGATGCAAATTCCGATATCATCGTTCATTCAAATAACGATACTCAAGGAAAATATACCTTCCGATATCGGAATTACCTGTAATCTACGCGTCTAATCGCCTAATAATAGACTATGGCGACGAATACAAACACACGTATTCAAAACCCTTTAAAAAGAATCACTATTTTGTAAAAATATCTAAGCCTTATCAACAAGAACATATAAAAGTAGAATTTCAACGAATAGTCAATGCAAATTTAAATCCTAGCGCAAAACTTATATTTTCTTATTTACACTTATTTAATCGACGTAACAAATCCCACACAACAAAAAGAAATAATTGCTAACGACCATCAAAACAACAACAACGGGATAACCGAAACGTATAATCATATCAAGAAAAAACACTACTGGCCAAAATTAAGGGACGCCATCACTACCTATATAAATTCCTGCGAAATATGCTTGCAAAATAAATAAAAAAGGCACCCGTAAAAAATTGCTTACGAAGGTCCATTGCTTTCAGAAAAACCATTCAAAACACTTCATTTAGACATTTTTCAATTTTCCAATTGTCAATTTCTTACCGTCATAGATTCGTTCTCTAAATACGCCCAAGACTATTTCATCCCAGATAAAAATGCAGTTACGATCTTAAGTAAACTGAGACATTATTTCTCTCACCACAATACTCCCCAAAAAATAGTTACAGATCAAGAGAAAGAATTTCAAAATCATCTTTTTAAAGAATTCTGTCAATTGTTTTACATAGAAGTACATTATACTACCCCTGGGAACTCATCTTCCAACAGCCCTGTAGAAAGATTACACTCTACCTTACTAGAAAAATTACGCACTTTAAAAATGTAAAACCCAAACGAAACTCCACAAAATCTAATGACATCTGCCGTGTTAATTTATAATCAAAGCATACACACAACCACAGGACATTCACCTTTTTCAATTCTGTATAGTCCTTATTTTAACGAACCAAATATAAATAATGATTTAACTATTTTCGAACAATATAACGAAAATCGCAAAAAAGAACTAATAACATTCCATGAAAGTGTTTATAAAACCGCATACCAAAAATAATCCGAAAATACTCAAAAACAAAATAAAAATGCCGAACAAGCTCCCGAAATTCAACCAGAGCAAAGAGTATATCGGAAAAGCACTCTACGTAATAAAATGAACCCCCCGTATATACCTACAAAGGTAACTAATGTTAGTCAAAACAAAGTAACCGACATATCTAAGAAAAAAACCAGTTACAGCTCACATTAGAAAAATCAAGAGGCTTAGAAAAAATCCTCTTTCTTTTCAGCCTCTCGATCCTGACCCCGTCGAGCCTACAGAACCCATGCCAAGCATTTCAGGCACACAAACTCCCAAATAATGGATATTATATGGAAGACATTTCGCCTTCTTTAGTAATTAGTCATTATCATACTACATATATTCCATTTAACATAACAAAAGTTAATTTTACGTTAAATAATATATATGATAACCTTTTAGATATTAGTAATATTGTTAATAATCAAAGTAATAATTTTACGAAAATACAGTTTCAGCACGTCTTGAAAGCATTCAATAATACATATGATACATATGCAAAGTTAAATATTTATGATATCAGCAGTTTACATAAAAATCGCAAAAAGCGAGGTTTAATAAACTACTTAGGTAGCGTCGTCAAGTTTGTTACCGGAAATCTAGACAACAACGACCTGGAAACCATTACGCAAAACTTGCAAATATTAAAACATAATCAATTAAACACTATGCATAAGATTAATGACCTAAGCTCGTTCGCTGGAAATGTTATGAGTAAATTCGAGGAAAATATAAAAATTATAAACGAAAATTCGAAAAATATTAAGTTAGAACTCACAGACTTATATAACGAAGTAAATTTGATACTTATACTACAAAACGAATATATACAAATATAGACCTTAAATCAGTTTTTAGAAAAAATATTACGAATTTTTTCTTTTGCACACTTGCAAACCTTAGATTTAGAAATATTAAATATTGGAGAAATTACTAAAATTTGGTAATATTTAGAGATGCACTATCCTAAAAATGCACTATGGCTTATATAACAGTTTTCAGAATTAACTTTAATTTGTAAAACCGGGCTTTTAATCTTAGAAGGTCAATTCTAGCAATTAAGATACCCATTTTAGAACAAAACACATGTAATCTAAAATTTATATATCCTATACCAAACAATGAATCCAAAATACTTATTAGTCCTAGCAAGTACTACTGCAACGAACTATGGTACGACCATTGTGAAGAAGTCAATTCAAAATGGATTTGCTTAGGTCCAATCGCAAATAGTTGCCCTTTGCCCAAAAATTGCCAGTATGCCGCTGTACAAAATAATTATCAAGTGCATACCTTAACCCATAAAAACTCTCTGCTTTTCTGTACCAAAATCTCAGAAACAATTTACGAAAATTGTTTTCAATTTCAAAAAATAACTCTCGTAGACTGTTATATTATACAGAGCCAATGCGATGTCATCATAAATCAACACAAGTATTCCTTGGCTATAAATAATCCATCGATCTACCTGAAATTTTAAAAATTAAAAATACAAATTAAATCTACAGATTAGACATCTGCAGAATCCCAAAAAAATTCAAGAAGACCTCATGGAACCTATATATTTTCATGACCTTGTTCCTCAACAAAAACCACATGTCCTTTTTATTATTATTTGCATAATATTTATATGTATACTACTGCTTACAATATATCTATGGCAGAAGCAAAGAAGTAAAAAGGCAATCCCTTTGAAGACCCTACAAGAACCTATCAACGAGGACGTTGAAGAAACTAAGGGTGGAGGAGAAATATCCCTGAACCAGTCCTGATGTATACTTCAATAATGCAATTCTGCTGAATGAATATTTATTTAGTATTTAAACCTTAATTTTGTGTATATTGTCCTTCTTGATTAGCGAGATTTCCTTCTATATATAGAAGACTTTCTAACAGTAATGTGTAGGTGTCTAGTTCTTGGAATGGAATATGTATACTTAAGTTTTTTTTCGGCAAGTACTGTTTCATTGCAAAACCATACAAATTTGTTGCATTTAGATAGGGCGATATATTTTGTTAAAAATTTAGGATTCAAATTATCAAGAAATGGATTATTGGCTTCTGATTTTTGAGCTGAACAAGTACTAACTACACCGCGAACTCCTTTTTTGAAGAAATGAAGCAAATCTGGTTCAGTCAATAATTCTAATTTTACTTTTGTAAATTTTTTCTTCCCATCGAAACACATCGAAGAACTAGTTGCATAGTTGACAATGATGATTCAAGAGTCGTTCAGATAGCGATTCAAGAGATTCTGGCAAAAACTGAAAGGAGTCTATAAATCTTAAATTTAGGTATACTGCCTTTTTATTTTTAGAGTCATAAGTGTTTACCATCATTTTTTTTGCTAAATAATATATATTTTTCTTTTTTTTGCGCAGTAAGGCTAATTGATTCTTTGTCATTGCAAAATGACTTTTTTTTAAATAGCACCCAAAATCAGCATAAATTACCAAAGGTGCTTTATACTGCTTTTGAATGTTTTGAAACTTTAATATGTTTTCTGGAATTTGATTGCCAAACTTGTCTAAAATTCCTCTGAAGGAAATTCAATTCGTACAGACGCACAGTCATATTCTAAGTGTCTTTGTAATTTCGCATAGGTTCTAAAATATTGTAAACATCCATCACACAAATGTTTTCTACACTTCTTCTCTGATTCTAAAGTGAATGAATCTTTATCTATTTAGTTTTTTTTTAAATATGGGAAAGTTGTTTTGTATTTTTTAATATTTTCAATATTTTTCTATATATACATATATATACAAATTCGCGGAAAAAATTTTCATAACTAAAGTGGCCAAGAGAAATTGCTGGAAAATATTTTCAAGTTTGTAAAACTACCGCGCGTACCTGTAATGGTAAATAAAAAAACACTTTTTTTCCAAAAATACCCAACATGAGATAACATTTTGATAAAAGCAACAAAAACTCCAACAAAATCTGCGTCAGTTTTGTTTAAGGCGTTTTGTCATATTTTAAATAATAAGGGTGGGGGAAGGTGATAAATAAATCAACTTTCAAAGCGCTCTGTCTCATATATCTTTTATTTAATGTTATCCAAGTGGGTACTTGTTTGAAAGAGAATTTAACTCTTTTAACTGCTGTCATTTTTGGCTCTCGATAGATCTTCGTACACTAACTAGAGAGCGTTGTTTAAACAAATGTCGATTTTTAGAGATTTTCTCGAAAAAATCAAATAGAACGATATGCTTTTAACAGTGTGATTTTAAAGAGGAAAAAATTGTCTAAGCTCTGGCGAAAACCGCGTTTTGATATCTTTATTCATTTTTTAGTTATTTCAAAATAACCTGTTTTCCGCTGATCAACAAAAAATTAGCTTTTAATCATAATTAAATGTTATTATTGTGACAAAGTATTCTTTATTACAACTTGAAAGCAAATATTCCTTATTACAATAGTGTTGGCTTTACCTCACAATTTATTCAGGCTTGGTACTGGTCCAAATTTATTTATTATCAAAAATTTGAAGCATTTAAAGTCCAACGTGCTATCACCATAACAAAACGGTAAAACTGAAGTCCTAAAAAATTACCATTTCAAAATGTCTTTACAAATGTTCAAAATTGTTTTCATTTCTGTAAACCCAGTGATTTTAAGGAGGGAAAAATTAACTAAACCCTGTTTTGATATCTTTATTCATTTTTTGGTTATTTCCTATGAAGCATTTATAAAAGTGGTAAATCCTAAAATCTAATTCCTAATTTTAAAAATAGCTTATTCTGTATTAAAGTAAATCATTATTTGTATTAATGTTAATGTTCAAAGACATAACATTAATAACTAAGAATATTATTAGTTACGCGTCAACGTCAAAATATTGCAAGTAGGCTGGGTAAAAACAAAAAAGGCAAATTAAACGTGGTTGGCTGGCGCGTTACTCAATTTAAAAATGGCCGTATGTCAAACTTCAAATAAGCAACAATGCATATTTATTGTTAGAGCTTATTTAGTATTTGCGGGTATATGCTATCATAATTTTCTTAAACTGACTTGATAAAAATGTCTTATTCCATTGAAGAAGCTTATGTTCGAAAATGCGAATATAGCCGCGCGGGTATATGCAGCTAAATATCCTGATAGAAGACATTTCAGTAAAAGAGTATTTATGCGTTTAGCTAAAAATTTGCGCGAATTTGGTCAAGTGAATCTGATTTCAGTGCCTAGAAGAAATCGTGCAATTAGAAATGAGGATAACATTATCAACATTCTTGCTTATGTTCAAATTAATCCACATTTAAGCACCAAAGTAATTTCGTTGGACTTGGGAATCAGTAAGTCGACGGTACATCGAATTTTGTTAGACAATAAATTACATCCATATCACGTTACTCTGCACCAAGCTCTGACAGAAGGAGATTTTGATTCAAGATTAGATCACTGCTACTGGCTAAGATCTATGATTGTCGAGAATCCCTATTACTTGTCCCGCATATTATGGACGGATGAAGCAACCTTCACGAACACTGGAGGGGTCAATTTACATAATATGCACTATTGGTCATCAGTTAATCCTCACTGGATGCGTGAAGTCGACAATCAAAATCGATGGAGTGTAAACGTTTGGTGTGTCGTACTGGATGGCTACATAATTGGCCCATTTTTTTTTAATGGTCACTTAAACGGCGAAGTTTATCTAAACTTTTTAGCAAATGAGTTGCCTGCACTATTAGAAGATGTTCGTTTAGAAATCAGAAGACAAATGTGGTTTCAACATGATGGTTGTCCGGCACACTTCTCCAGGGTAGTTCGTAATTTTTTGGACGAATATTATCGAAACGGCTGGATAGGACGAGTCAGTTTGTTTTCATGGCCTGCTAGATCCCCAGATCTCTCTGTGCTTGATTTTTATTTGTGGGGAAAAATAAGACATTGTGTTCGAAACGCGCCCTACTACGCCAGAAAATATGACTGAAAGAATTAAAGTCGCCGTTGCTAGCACTCGGCAAAAACTTGATGTATTGAAAATAATGGAAAACAATTTGAACATTTGTAAAGACACTTTTGTTAATTGGAATTTTTTAAGATTTGTGTGTTATCGTTATTGTTGTTTTATGTTGTTAGTGATTTACTTAATGGGTTTTCGGTTTTGTTATTGTTATAGCTTGTTGGCTTTTAACAGGCTTCAAATTTTTAATAATAAATAAATTTGGACCAGTACCAAGCCTGGATAAAGTGTGAGGTAAAGCCAACACTATTGTAATAAGGATTATTTACTTTCAAGTTGTAATAAAGAATACTTTGTCACAGAATAATAACATTTAATTATTATTAAAAGCTAATATTTTTTTAACAGTGGAAAATAGATTATTTTCAAATAACTAAAAAATTAATAAATATATTAAACCGCGGTTTCCGCCAGAATTTAGGCAATTTTTTCCTCTTTAAAATCACACTGTTAAAAGCATATCGTTCCATTTGATTTTTTTGGAAAAAATCTCTAAAAATTGAGTTTTGTTTAAACAACGCCCTCTAGTTAGTGTACCAAGAATTATCGAGCGCCAAACATGACAGTAGTTAAAAGAGCTTTAAATGTTCTTTCAAACAAGTACCCACTTGGAAAACATTAAATAAAAGATGTAGGAGACAGAGCGCTTTGAAAGTTGATTTATTTATCACCTTTCCCCACCTCCCACCCTTATTATTGGAAATATGACAAAACGCCTTTAACAAAACTGACGGAGATTTGGTTGGAGTTTTTGTTGCTGTTATCAAAATGTTATCTCAAGTTGGGTATTTTTGCAAAAAAAGTGTTTTTTTATTTACCATTGCAGGTACGCCATCTTGCGGTAGTTCTACAAACTTGAAAATTTTTTCCAGCAATTTCTCTTAGCCACTTTAGTGATGAATTTTTTTTTCGCGAAGCTGTAGCTTTCATAGTTTGGTGTCGACAGCTATGAAAGTTCTTCTATTTGGTTGTTTGTTGTTGGTAAATTTCGTCCAGGAAATTTTTGTGAATAGAGCCTTACTGCTCTTGCTGAATTTCCTCGACATTCCCCAAGAACTAAGTTCATATCTGCATATTCCAAATTACTGTAAAACACCATATTTTTTAATATCGGAACAGATCTTTATTAGTTGTTTCAACACTAAATCAATTTAAGAAATAGTTTGACAGGCGATTTAGTTATTTTGTTTCTAAACAGTGTCATGGCCTACTATAAATAATTTATGTCGAAAAGCAAAAGCATGCATGGATCACATTTTTTACTGACAATACTCACATAGTTTTGACTTCGTAATCTAGGCCCAAATTAAAATCTGTTTAAACAAGGAAACTATTTTGAATTTGATGAAAGTGAATCCAGATACAAGAGTAAGGAAGTTTCATTGCAACCAGTATTGCTTCTACATCAACTTATCGAACATGAAAGCAATGGATTTGCTCCCATATGATATGCAAGGGTAATATAGAATTTTTTTACTAAATGACATGTACGTCGAAAGTATTTGTCAGAAGGTCGCTTCATTAAACATAGTTTTGTTGAGGGGCTATGCGCCGCTGTTACACGTACTGAAAAAGGCGAAAATATGTGAAGGGGACGACCCTAAAGAAAATTAATTTGCAAACAGATTTTCGACTTGGTGAGCCCAATATTTATTCATTCACATAATAATATTAACTGTTTTAGATATTAAAATGAATTTAACAGTTTTATGTTGATTAAGCTTAAGGAATGAGCAAAAATAAGTTCCACTTTTTTTAGTTTTAATGAAGCCGGAAATGTGGATAAAGAATTGTTCTTTTTTTGAAGTTATGTTTGTTTTTATATAAAAATGTTGAAGGCATCATTTATAGAAAAACGGAATTCTAATTTTTTGCATCGTTCAACCATCGAAACACAGGTTTTATAGAATTTTGTGGAGAAATTTGAATAGGTAGTTTTTTTTAACAATAGCATAGTACGTATGTTCTATATTAGCTTGATGAGAAACAAAAAAATTAAATTTCTTTGCTTTCAAATTTCTCTTAAGACTCCGTTGGTTTCAGAGATCTGTACACATAAACTTAGAAGGACAACAGAAACCGCATTTCATAAAGAATATTAATATTTCCTTCAAAATATTACTTCGTGCAATGAATTTTGATACAAAACCTGTAAAAGGATTTAAGATAACTAAACTTTTCTTTTTTTTAAGTAGTTCAATAGAAATACCTAAATTAGTAATTAAACTCCTGTTTCTACAAAGTGCATGTTTTGATCAAAGTTTAGAGATGAATATTTCAATTGCGAAACACGATAATGAGACGCAGTTTTTCGGTGTGTTTGAACAATCTGTTCGGTATGTGCCTCTACTTAAATAACTGCATATATGTATAAACATAGTACTTACAACATACAAGTCATGAAATCAAACACAATGCAAAAAGATCGACTATTGATATTTTTGTTTCGTTGACTTAACTAACTGTATGCAAAACAAATCATTATTCATTATTACCTAATTTATAATCAGTAACGGTATAATTAGTTTTAAAAAATATGGATAGAGGGTTTGACAAAAGTTAATTAAAATTAACACAACACTAACTTTATATTCTGCAAATTTTAGTATAACTTATTTTGAAAATTTTGTCAGACGTGAGATAATTGCGATATACCGGCTGTAATAAAACTTTTGTGAACTATGGGCTTTTTTCCAGAATATTTATCTTATTTTAACTCTAGCCATTTTATTGTTTTTTTAGAGTTATACAGGATATAAAAAAACTAACACCCTGTATCTAAAAAACGAAGGATACATTTAGCCCTTAAATGAGCTATACAATTGCCCCTGCATTTTTAGCCACCAAATACCCTATACCAAGACTAATAAAGCAGTGAAAATGAAAAACTGTTAAAAAAAACATAATTCACAAATTTTTAACTCAGCTGGTCTGACATAATTCCAAAACGGATTATGACAAAAATTTTAAAATACAATAAGTTAGGCACTTTGTCACATTCATTATCTTCCTAATACTTGTAATAAGGGTATAACTACTGTTTATAAATTAGGTCATAGAGACTTGTTTCGTAAACAGGTTGTTATTTAACCGAGAAGTTAACGAAGCACTTGTATGAAGACATTAAAATTTTAAACCTTAAACAACTTTGTAAAACTACAGGGGTTGAATTTCCCGCCCTGTAGGTGTTATTTTTATGCACATATGCAGTAACACTTAGCAAACAGATTGGCTAAACGAACGTCTAAAAAAAATTTGATCAAAAAATCTTGATGCGCTATTAATAGCCAGCAGTTTATATTTCGAGTATAATTTTAAAGAGATTAAAAATAAGAAAGTTTCATAATTATTATTTCATTATCTTAAAAGTGTTTAACAAAACATGTTGAACAAACTAGTTTGTTATTGTTTTTTTCTTCTAAATGAAATTTCGCACCCTCAACCATTTAAGACTTCCGACGTCCCCGTCAACCCATTAGTTAATTATGGCAAATAAAAAAATAAAACTTTTATCGTTTGTGCCCTGTTTTTTTTTTCATCTACAACAACGGGTTTCTAAACTAATTAAGTAAGAACAATTTTGTCTAAATGGAACTAATTTAGCTACATTCATAGAAAAAAGTGAATATGTTTCGAAAACTAAACTACGGAAATAACAAAGAAAATATAGTTTTTAACACCTACATATAACACCCTGTATTTTTTGAAAGGTGCGACTTAGAGAAAAATTTTACGTAGCTTTTTTTCATATTTCATCAAGATCTACAAACAGTCAAATTTAAGGCACTTATTTCTGAAACACCCTATATATATATATATATATATATATATATATATATATATATATATATATATATATATATATATATATATATATATATATATATATATATATATATATATATATATATATATATATATATATATATATATATACAACTAAGATTTACCACCAAAGTGGGGATTTTTCAAAAATACATTGCCTAAATTTAGAAGAAGCTCTCCTTGTCTATTAATTATTTTTTTAACAGCTGTAGAAGAAAAATGATCCAAATTTATACATTCATAGAAATTAAAATAATTGTGCACCATTGAGTTAAAAGTTGCACAACCACGTCTATGATCTGCTTTAGACAAAAATTGTTTTGTTTTTGAATGCAAAAATGTGTTTAATTTACTACTGTAGGGAGTTTTTAATGAATTGTTTTTACTGGGGGAGGTTGTAGGGACGGTTCCTGATTCTTCGTAATAATCACTTTCACATTTTTGATTGACATTTGTATCATCGTCCAAATATTCAGAAGTAGAACGTTTTCTGTCGAAAACTTCCCACGAATCATAGTGAGGTTTCGGTGTTCCATGATTGCAATTTTTTACAACAGGGTACACTTCAACATCACCTACAATTTTATTAGAGGTTTCATCGAAAACCGCTATTGACTTTTCGACGAAATGTAATTTAACTTTTGGCTGATATTTTTCTAAATAATTTTTTACTTTAATATCGGTTTCAATTGATTCTTTAGACGAGGCATCAGAAAAATCAAAAGGTCAAATCCCTCGATAGCATGTTCCCCAAGATAACCAATTTCTCCCTCAAGGTTTTCGACTACCTGTTCTCTCTCAACTGCCAAGTTCTACCTGATATTCAAGTTCATCCTGTTCCCCCTGATACCTAATTTTTGTCCATTTTATGCGCTGTTCTCCCTCTCCTTCCTTAGAATAAAAATCTTCTAACATTTTAAACTTACCAGATGCAAAAACAGTGACTTTATTTAAATGATTAATGTCTTCAAATCTACCTAAAGTTCTCAAAATGTATTGTTTCATTTTCGGGATGAACTTTGATTATCAATTATTTGACTATCGTTAAAAATTCTAAATAAGTTATTAATAATGTCAACATCATCGTTATTACCAATTTCTGTTTCCTTATTTGCATTCATTTGGTCAAGCTGTTTTACTAGCTCGGCCGATGTTAATTTACACAAAAAAGAATCCACTGAATCACGTACTAAGCAAGCGTCTTTCAGATCAAACTGAGTAAAATCAAAATCAATATTAAAATGATTTACGGAATTCATTTTGAGTAGGTAAGAAAATATAAAAAATAAAAAATTTCTATATTTCAAGGCTGTAAACTATAACACAAAATTTACTTAGATATAGAAAATAGGAGAACGAAAAAGAATTAAGAAATATATAAACAGCAAACCTGCAAAGCACAAAACAAAGCTGTAAATGATATATGATATAGAATTAGAGATTTGCACACAAAAGCACGAAAATATATTAACACTAGAGCACTAATAACAGACACTTAGAAGCATATGAAGCGAATAGTATATTTGCGGCGTCCCAGGCTGTTTAAATCCACTTCTTCCACTTTTTCCACTTCTTGTTAAGTCACTCCCCTGACTGAACTGGTACGACGTGGTACCGGTCACCGGCGCCTCGATGCGAACAAGTATCTCATCTTTTTTATTTGATTTGATGGCTTGGTACGAAGGGCGGCCGATCAACGGCATGCACCTCTATGCGAACAAGTCTCTCTTTTTTTTCTTGACACTGGTTCAAGCAACAGAAAAAAGTCATTTTTCTTAATGCATGAGGTAAATTTTTCTTGCTTTTATTATTAATGTGTGCTAGTTTAATGGAATTTTTTCTTCATATTGATGCAAATTACGCGTAGAAACAAAACTGTGCTTTCCAACAGGTGTTTCTAATGCGTGAAGATAATAACATGGTAGACACAAACTATAGGCACGACCAAAAGAAGATATTACTACCATATTATTTTAAAACACGCAAACTTAACGACGTAGGTAATCTTCTTTTACCGCACTAATTTTTTTTATATTTACATGTGCTTCTTCACCACAACCCGCATCATTCGGATCATCCATACCCTCGTCCGCACTCTCTTCTTCTTCTTCCCCTTCAAAATTATTCTTATCTACATTACTTAACTACTCTTGTCTAACATCAAAATATAGTATTTCAACTTCATAAATGGAACACATGTTTTCCATATTTTCAAAATGTACATCACTACAATTTTGTAAAACTACGCGGCGAGTACTCATTTTTAAAAGTAAAAATGAAATTTATGAATTAAAAAATAGAGTTAAGCGAACCTGCTGTAAGAATGATTTACTCTATTGACTGCTAAAACTTAAATGAAATATCTTCCTCCAAAGGTACACGTCGGAGAAAGTGGGCAGGGCCAATGACAGGTGCAAAGGTGGGGGTCGACCAATCAAAAAAGTGGTGGGGGCAGCGAGAGTTGCCCCTCAAAGACATCTACTAATATTAATTATTGAGAATAGTTACGTTTTGTAGGATGGCACATTATTGTTTAGGTACTAGCGTAGAAATTTCTTTTCCTGGATAAATCAATTTAAAGTAACTTTAATGATATAAAAAAGAATAGACCTTTAATTGGCTTACGTATACACTTTCTTAGTGAGAAAAAGAAATTTGGCATTAATACAATTTCTTTTAAATATTTAACAATATGCAAATTAAACAAGGGATGATATAATATGAATATTGCTAAATTTTGTCTTTTGTTAGGGTGCTTATATGCAATTTCGAAGACCTTCTTATTTATTAACATTCGAGTAAGTTAAATGATAAGGAGTTTTCTTTCACATGAATGAGTTATATATTTTATGGCAGTTTGGGAGCACGCACCTATTATTTCTCTAAATGTATATCTTTTTCCTCTGCAAAATCGGGTCCATCGTATTATTACATAAAGTTTTATTTTATCTAATTGTTAAGTTTGCCGAATAATTATAGTCCCGTTAAAATAAAAAAATATACGAAAGCCAATACAAAGTGACGTATCTATTGCACATTCTTTAAAACAACTGATTACTGATTTTTATGTATTTTTAGGTTTTGTTTCCGATAAAAAACCGGTGTTGTTTGTATAGAGTCCAAATTAGGGAAAATATGATTTTTTGGTGGTTTTCTGTCGAAAAACAGACTAATACTAGCGAGCCTACTGATCGTATCAAAAACACAAACACGAAATTCCCACTCCTGATATTACGACAAATGCTCTAAGACATAGTGGAGTCGATGGGAATACCTTGCCTCTTATGGCAGGGTTTAAATCTATATATCAAACCTGGTTTACTTATAATCAACAAGAATAGGTCCATTTTATAAGTGAGAGTGTCCTGTTAAAAAAAAATAAAACTTATGGCGATATCCTATAAAAATGATAGTTCTGATTTTCTAATAACTAGAAAAAAAAACTTTATGTAACCCTACAATATCGTTTTGGGTTCATACCGATTAGTTAAAAAGGAAAAAGTTATTAACGTTTAAATATATATAATATAATATATTATATACATTCAATATATAAAGTTTTAGCAATTCTTTACATACATCACTAATCAAAAAATATATATAATACATTTTAGCAAAACGCAATAAAATAGCATGTTACAAAAAACTATCTAATTTACACCCTATTTAAACTGTCTAGCGCAAATATATCGCCATGACAATCCAACAATTGGAGAATAGGCTAAAAAGACACGAGTATACGAAACATGAATCAACAGTTCTACACAAGCACGAAAAACCATAAACTTGATTACGTCAATAACAAAATATTAAATACTTACAACAGATATCAAAAACTTATTGTCGAGGTAATGCTTCATATAAAAAACGAAAAATACGCGGTTAATAACAAGCAAGACGTAAAAAATTAAGTCAAATTTACAACAATTTACAGTATATATTGTATATAGTAATTTTAACACCAACATTTATTAATTTCCATATAGATTTGACTTGTTACCTTGAACTACCGATTCTAGCCATAATAAAAATACCAATATAAAAAAATGTATTTCTCAGTAGCGTTGAGTTTTAATAAATAGTTGACAAGCAGACAAACAACAGATAGGTATATGTGTGTAAAATAATAACAATCTTTTCGAAGTATGTAGCAATTTCTGTTTTGTCCTATTTATTTTCCTCGTAAAAGAGAAGTATTGTAATCGTCAAAAAACACTCTCCGAGATTTCTTCAGATCTTCACCTCAATTCCCTCGGTTTGTCTAACTGTTCGCGGCGTAGCTGAAAAGCTACTTACCCGAGTAACTTCAAATTTTGGCCGAAAATCAAGGGTCATATGGGGATGACCTGGTAACATTTTGGTAAAAATCCAATATGGCGAAACAAAATGACGGCGTAGTGAAACGTTAAAAAAATTATTAGAAAAGTACTCATCCAATTCATCTCAAATTTTCCAAAAACATCAAGTATTATGTTGAAATCAACTGGTAACATTTGGTACTAATCCAACATGGCGGAATAAAATGGCGACTTGATAAAATATTGAAAAATTCAGCCTGAAAAAACTACTTAATATAAGTGACCACATAAAATGTTTGTACTCGTGGAAAAATCACCCTCTCATGTTTTACACATCTTTACATTTTAGCATCGCTAGTTGCCAAAAAATATGTTTTATTCATTCCGTCGGTCTGACTGTCTGTCTGACATTTCGCGGTAAGACTACTTACCCTATTAACCTCAAATTTTGAACAAAAATTAAGACTTATATGGGGATAATCTGGTAATATTTTGGTAAACATCCAGTAAGGCAAAACAAAATCGCAGCCTAGTGAAATGTTAAAAAAATTATTATGATAAAACTACTTATACAATTTATTTCAAATTTTGAATCCTCAGATTCTATATCCTGCATGAACCCCATATTATCAGTCTTTACGTACTCCGTTGGTCCACAAATATTTTCAAAATATTAAGTTTCTATAGTTTTCGTTAACGATCCTCTTGTTGTTATGTAAGCACGGTGCGTTATTTGGAGTTAGGATTCAGTAAAGAAATAAGATTTTTTTTTAAATTGTCGACGGTTCGTAATTTTAATATTGCATCCTCAAAACTTATATATAGATTCTATATCTAGCATGAAAACTACGTTGGTCGGCAGATATTTTCCAGATATTAAGTTTCTAAATGGTTTTAGTTAATGATCCTCTTGTTTCTGTGTTAGAGTATTATTTGAGGTTAGGATCCAGTAAAAAAAATAAAAAGTATTTTTTTAAATTGTCGACATTTCGCAACTTTATTGTTGCATTCTCAGGACAAATAAATAGATTTAATTCCCTGCATGAAACCCATGTTATCAGTCTTTACCTTCTCCGTTGGTTCGCAGATACTTTCCAGATATTAAGTTTCTAAATGGTTTTCGTTAACGATCTTGTTGGAGTGGTGTATTATTGAAATACATGAAATATCTGCGGACTAGCGGAGTAGGTAAAGACTGATAATATAGGTTTCATACAGGATATAAAATCCATCTGTCAACAATTTAAAAAAAGGCATTTGTTTGTAATTCGTAATTCAAGCCGAAAAAAAACATAATAATAAAAATGAACTTTTGAAAAAGCCTACTAAGCTGGGCGGAATGCCAAGGGAATAACGAGTTTCAGTACACAATATTGTGTTTATTAAGGCGAGAGTCACCGTTCTCTTGAATAGTTATATTGCGAATGCGCAAATAAAAATTTATTAAAAAACATCTGTTTTTTTATGTATCTAACAATCATTCAGATGGAAACAAATATACATTTCTCATCTCCCCCCATTTTTTTGTCCAGATTTAACATGCATACGTACATACAAACTTATGTAGATACATACATACATACATACATACATTCATACAGACATACATACAATTTTTTAAATTTTGTTTTTATTTATTGTTGATGTATTGTTATTTTAGTATTTTGATTATTTTTTATATTTTGTAAGTTTATTCACATAATGGAATTTTCCGGCTTTTTAAACATTTAATTAGGCTGCCATTTTGTTTTGCCATATAGGGATAAGTGAATTTCTTCCTGATATTTTAAACATTTAATTTTTCCATAATTGCACTTCACCAAAATTTTACTAATTTATCCCTATGTCACAATTAATTCTTGTGTAAAATTTGAGATAAATTAGATTATCAATTTTTTAGAAATAATTTTTTTTACATTTTATTACTTCATATTATTTTAATACAAGCATCAACTTATAGGTATAATTACATAGCTCTTTCCATTTCTATCAAAGCATATTACTGCATCTACAAAATTATTTTTATTTGCTTTATTAAAACGTTGCATTGCAATAATTGGATTTAGGATTGTTTCTAATACATTAGTGTTTTTTAGAAAATGACATGTTTTCCTTTTATTTCTTGCTTTTAATATTAATAAAAACATAATAATTTTATAACCAATTGCGCTAACTGATAAGCAATTCGTTAAAACTTGTACATATTCAAACCCACCATAACCATTGTTGATCCTGCCAAATATTCTAACCTTATGGCGCTGTGTTCCTGACTAGACGTCAAATCTGAAATCGCTATTAGGTACCGTCCATATTAGTAAATTTATAATTTTACGTTATGCCCGTATAAGCCAAATTTTGAATAGAAGTATTTTATCAGTTTGTTTTTAAACTGTGAAATATATTTTTAGAAATATTTATAATCAATAGCAAAAATTATGGTATGAGCAGGGTTCGAACCCGCACCTCTGGGTCACTAGTCCATTACTCTAACCAATTGCGGTATCATACCACTGATAAGCAATTTGTTAGAACTTGTACATATTCTAACCCACCACCCAAATATTCTAACCTTATGGCGCGGTGTTCCTGACTGGACGTCAAATCTGACATCGCTATTACGTACCGTCGATATTAGTAAATTTATAATTTTTCGTTATGCCCGTATAAGCCAAATTTTGAATAGAAGTATTTTATCAGTTTGTTTTTAAACTGTGAAACTTATTCTTAGAAATATTTATAATCAATAGCGAAAGTTATGGTACGAGCGGGGATCGAACCCGCACCTCTGGATCACTAGTCCAGTGCTCTAACCAATTGTGCTATCGTACCACTGATAAGCAATTCGTTAGAACTTGTACATATCCAAAAAAAACAAACTGATAAAATACTTCTATTCAAAATTTGTCTACACAATAGCTATGTCATATTTGACGTCCAGTCAGGAACGCCGCGCCAGGAGTTTAGAATATTTGGCAGGAGCAACAATGGTTATAATACTGGTGTGTTTGAGTATGTACAAGTTCTAACGAATTGCCTATCAGTGATACGATAGCGCAATTGGTTAGAGCACTAGACTAGTGATCTAGAGGTGCGGTTCCCGCTCGTACCATAACTTTTGCTCTTGATTGTAAATATTTCTAAGAATATATTTCACAGTTTAAAAATAAACTGATAAAATACTTCTATTAAAAATATAATAACACCAGTTTTTTTAACTAGATTATTTTTTGTTTATATTCTCAACGAAGTCTATAAGCTTATTAGAAAAAAAGATATGTTAAAAGTGGCGGTGTGACATATCGTGTGGAGGACATGGAACACCTTAATACAATTGAGCAATTTTAATTGTATTTGTAGTATTTCCGGTAAGTTAATACATACTTATATGTGTTATAAGTTATACTGTATACCGGACTGATTCGTGAAACAAAATATTTGCAATTTAACAATCTGTTGTAAAAATATCGATGGTTTATTATGCCATAACATACCACTCAAATTTGATTCTGTGTATTTAACCTGATGTTTGCACAGATACTATGACATCTATAATATTTGTAATACTTGTTTCATAGTGTAATCATGCATATATTTTTAACACTACTTTCTTACGCATACTGTATGTATGCACTTATTTTTTTTTTTTTTATTGGTAAAAACTAATACGTGCTCACTTCAAATTTTGTATATAATTGTCTTTTCTATGTGCTAAATAACAATATTTAATACTAGTTAACAAATTATGGTTCAGTATCTTTTGCTGGGCTGTAGTGTTGTGCATTTTCTATACTATTTGAATTGGGTTTTATCCTACCTATTTGCATCAAAATAATATTATTGCCATGTCTGGCCTGTACTTCTATAATATACGTATTTTTAAGATGTGTAAATAAGTGTAAACTTGGGCATTTCTTGTGCGTTTCGATTGAGTTAAAATGCTGTATTTAATTAATTTGCATTTATTTTATAGTTGCATGCATTATTTTATTATTGCTGTGTCTGGCATGTACTTCTATCATATACGTATTTTATTTTTAAGATGTGTTAATGGGTGTAAACTTGGGCATTTATTGTGCATTTTATTTAAGCCAATGCTCTAATTTAAGTTAATTTAGCGAGTAGTTTAGGCTTTAGAGAGGGCTCGAACATAAAATGCTGTATTTAGTTCATTATTTTTATTTTTTTTTGTCTGTAACCACCCACTTGCTACTGCATTTATTTTATAAGCTACATATCTGACAGTTACATATTCTCTTATTGTGTTTAACTGTCACTTTTGTATCTATTTTCTGTTTTTTTTTTCTCTTTCTCTTCTTTATTTTTTTCTTTTCTTTTCTTCTTTTTCTTTATGATTTCTTTTGCACACCTAAATGCGAGGTCACTTGTTAATAATTTTAACTTATTTGCTGAACATTTGGTAGCGGCTAAACATGATGTTGTAGGGGTTTCTGAGAGCTGGTTGAGTGACCGGGTAAATGATGAAGTTGTTTATATCCCCGGATATAATCTTATTAGGCAGGATCGCCCCACAAGGGGAGGCGGCATCGCCTTGTATATAAAAAACAGTATAAATTTTAGAGTAGTGCTACAAGAAACTAAAGAATTTTTAGAGCAAATATGGATTCAAATCAAAATATCTGAAAAATGTATTTTACTAGGAAATTTGTATAGGCCACCCAATTCAGATTTTCCGCAATTTCTTAACTATTTTGAAGATTGTTTAACTAATCTATTCACGCAAAGTGATCAGATTTTTTGCCTCGGAGATTTTAACGTCAATATGTATGACACCCAGTCGAACAATACTATTTCCCTTTCCCATTTAGTTGAAACATTTGACCTTAAGCAAATTATAAATTTTCCAACTAGAGTTACTAACGTGGGTCATTCACTTATTGACTTGATATTTTGTAACTCGGAGGACGTAATTAATACAGATGTAGTTGATGTTCAGGTTTCAGACCATATGCTGATTTCCTGCAAACTAAAATTTGAAGCTTCCAAAACAAACTCATGTAATTTTACGTATCGTGCTTTGCATAATATCGATTTGCTAAATTTTCAGCGTGATCTTGAGTCAATTCCTTGGCGGGATATTTATTGCATAGAAAATATTGATGAAAAAATTTTGTTTATGACTAATAATATTCTGCAACTTTTCGATTATCACGCTCCAGTAAAAACGGTAAAAGGTAAAATTAAACCATATACGCCGTGGATCACCGATAATATCCGATTGATGCAAAAATTGAGAAACCAGGCTCTGAATCGTTTTCGGCGAACCAAGACCCCGGAACACCGGGAATATTATAAGCAGCTTCGAAATTTAACAAATAATGCAGTTCGAGCGGAAAAAAAGGCCTATTTAAATTTAAAATTTCAAAATGCGGGGAGCAAGGAAAAATGGTATGAATTAAAAAAACTTAATATAGCTAAAAACAAAAAGTTTGAATTACCTTCTACGTTTAATGATTCTAATTTAATAAATAAGTTTTTCGTCGACTCAAGTGTTAGTAAATTTTCGCCGGATACTGAGTTAATTAATTTTTATAATACTAATAAAATTGTGTCAAACAATTTTTCATTTTGTCCGGTTGCTGATTCTGACATAATTGAAATTTTAAAAAATATCAAGTCGAAAGCTTTTGGAGTTGATAGGCTTAATATTACTTTGATTTTTAGATGCTGTCCATATATAATTCCATATATCCGACATATTGTAAATAATGTGTATAAAAAAATCATACTTTCCTTCCGAGTGGAAGAAGGCCAAGGTTATTCCGTTGCCAAAAATAAATCATCCCACCGACCTTGAACATCTAAGATCAATTTCAGTTTTGCCTGTTTTGTCGAAGGTACTCGAGAAATGCTTGGAAAAACAAATGCAGTCGTTTTTATTTACAAATAATATTATTCCTTCAAAAGAGTCCGGATTTCGCAGAGGCTACAGTTGTGCTACAGCCCTTAGCGATATAACAGATGATATATTTCGAGAATTGGATAGAAATAATGCCACGGTTTTGATTATGTTAGATTACAGTAAAGCTTTTGATATGCTGTATCATTCAACTTTAATCTCGATATTACATTATTACGGTTTCTCAGATAATGCTATAGGTCTTATAAAATCATTCTTAACAAATAGATTACAGCTAGTTGATCCTAATGGCAGTGTCTCGTCTATGCTAAGATTGAAATCTGGTGTTCCCCAGGGGAGTATACTAGGACCACTTCTATACTCGGTATATACCTCAAACTTCGTGAAGGAATTAAAGCAATGTAAGTACCATCTGTATGCTGATGACACGCAGATTTATTACTCTTTTAGTCCTCACTCTCTTCAGGTTGCCAATGAATACATCAATAAAGACTTATCAGCTATATATGACATTTCAAAAAAACATGTTTTAAACATAAATCCAAAAAAGAGTGTTGCATTGCTTTTTTGTAGCGAACTATTGAGAGCCGACATTAACAATGGATTAAATATACAAATTAATAACAATCCCATACATTTCCAGGAAAGTGTCAGAAATCTAGGTCTAATTATTGATAATAAGCTGAGGTTTAAAGAACATATAACATCAAAATTAAAAGTAGCTTACGGCACCCTTAAATCTCTTTTTAACCATAGACATTTTTTAAATAAACAAACTAAAATTTTGCTATGTGACTCTTTAATACTCTCTCTGCCTAATTTCTGTGACAGAGTGTATGGCCCGTGCTTGGATAGTCTAGATATAAGAAGAGTTCAAAAGCTTCAAAATTCTTGCATTCGTTTCATTTTTGGGATTAGGCGTGGGCGAGGTGTTTCACATAAACTTAAAGAACTTGGTTGGCTGAATATGCATGATCGTCGATTACTTCACTCTACATGTTTTATTTTCAAAATAATTAAACATAAATCACCAGAATACTTATTTGACAAATTAGCATTTAGGACTGATGTTCATAATTTAAATTTACGGCGCAAAACCTTGATTACAATTCCAGCTCATAGAAAAGAAATTTTCAAAAGGTCATTTTCATATTGGTCTGCCGCACTTTCCAATAAATATAACATCAACTGCTCCTCATTACAAAGTATTTCTGTATTTAAACGGGAAATAAAGAAAACTTTGCTTGCATAATGCCTGTTTGCTCTGTATAAGATTTATTTATCACTTTTATGATTTTAATAATTCATAAAATGTAATACAGGTGACCCAGCACTTTGGTGTCTACTTTTGTTAGTTTTTAGGTCTTACTTCCTCCTCCCTCTATTTTTAGCTGTCACTTTCTCTTCCTGCTTCTTTTTTAATTTAACTTTTACTCTGCTTCTTGTCTGTGTTTATCTTTTTTTCCGAATATATAATATAATTATCTATGTAAATGGTTATATTTTTTTTTCTCAATTTTTTTTTCTCTTATATATTTTTGTTACATTTAGTAATGTTTAAGAGCAAGGCCTCAACAGCACCTGAATTTCTCTTAGGAAGCTTACTCAAAGGCCTTTTAATCCAAAATAATTATTCCTGTTGGTAATGTCAATGTATAATTCCTTGTTATTGGATTAATAAACGTCTTATTATTATTATTATTATTAAATACAAAAATTGTATAGTTTCATCCAGATCGCTAGAATTTGCTAAAAAAAGCAAACTAATGACTATTGAAAAATAAAAAACTGAGCATCCACTTAGTTATTTTTAATGTAACAATTATTTTTAATGTAACAACTTGTATGTTATTGTTTCATTGATGGGTCTTTTCCTGTTATTCATAAATTTACTAGGTTTGGATTGGGGAAATTTAAAAATCAAATAATACTCTTCTCTTGAGGCAGAAGAAAGTAGTAGTTTCCTTACATATGGATTTTATATCTTGTTAGGAATTTGTAGTTTCACGTTTAAAAATTACTCTTGTCTAAAGCGATTTATTGTGTAATTAGAATTAAAAAAAAGTTTCAAAACAATTTTTACAAATTCAGGTACTTAACTATTTAACATATTAGAAGATAATTTACAATTTCACCATTATTTATATTAAACTTACTTTTATTAACTAGCCCTATAATTTTTGAATGAAGAAGTATTCTTCAGACGAATGAGAAATGTTGCTTTATTAGTCAAACAAATATCCTTACTCATTCGTGTCTGGGAGGCAAAAATGTCAACCTACATGCATTTCTTCAACGTCCAACTGCTAAAAATAAAGTATTTCCCACTTTGTCCGGTTCTTTGTTCTCAGAATATCTCGATTATGGGATGTGTTACCAGCAAGTGTTTTTCTCTTTTCTTTTAATCTGCAATACACTGTATTCACTTACAGCAACCAAGGTATCTAGTCCTCACGCCTTCGGCCTTTGTGATAAGCTCGTAGATAAAAAAATAACAGGATTAATAATAATACAACTAAAATATTTCTAGGAACTTTATATTTATTAAAATAATCTAAAAAGTAAAGAACAATTTCCGGGTTGCCCATTTATCTTGGAACACTACTTTATCTCAAAGACTACAAAAGATAGAAAAAAAAGGATAAATACAAAAGTTATGTGACAGAAAAGACATTTAGATGTTTCTAGTATGAGTGAACTTTTATCTGACCTAATAACACAAAAATGGGACGAATTAAAGAGTCACACAACACTTCCATTAAAAGAACTTATAGAAGCTATTAACATTAATAATAATTATTTTCAGTATGAGGACAAATATTATCAACAGTTAGATGGTTACGCTATGGGTTCCCCTACTTCCTCCATTGTCGCACAATTAATTATGGAATATCTGGAGGGGAGTGTGATCAGTGAATTTGATTTTAACCTTCCTTTTTTTTAAAGATTTGTGGACGATTGTTTAACTGCCGTTTCAAAAAAACCATATAATTGTCATCCCAAATTAAAATTTACCTTGGAAACTGAAGGCAAAAACAAAATTAATTTTCTGGACTTAACCGTAATTAGAAACAAGAAAGATCAAAATATAAAAACCAAGTGGTATACAAAAAAAAACATGGTCAGGGCGGTACTTAAACTTTAACTCCAACCATCCAAAGAATCGGAAAATAGAGTTATTATAGGTCTAACATCAATTCCATGTTTAAATTGCCCAAAAACGTACATAGGAATGACAACACAATACTTAGATAGTCGATTAAACGGCCACAAATACACAAAAAATGCATCTACTGCACTCCACAAACACGAACATTCAGAAAAACATGAATTCGATTTTAAACAAACTTTAGAGCAAGATACTAATTATCGAAAACTCACAATAAAAGAAATGATACATATTAAAAAGGAGAAATAAGCCGTCAACGATAAAAAAAAACATCAATAACTTAACCCAAATTTATCATAATGTGATATCTAAGTAAATTAATCTAAATATAAATAAACCACTCCATACATAAAACCCTGTACATATGAGTTATAGCATAAACCCAAACTCGGGATAGCAATAAAAATCTAAGTAAACATAAAAAAACAAAAAATTGTCTCGTTTTTATCTAGCAGAATTCCAGACCTGTCGAAATTATTGTTATCTCAAAACATTCCTAAAACTGACATGTTTCCAAGGTGAGTACTACGTATAATATTAATTTTGTTTCAAATGTATTTTTGTTTTTATAATCATTGTTTGTTTTAAATGTAATGTTTTCTGAGTAATGTTTTTAACCATTTTAAAATTTAAATATTAACTATACATCTTTTTATTGTAGAAATATCTTGAGAAAGCTCAATATAATGAGCGAAACGTGTCGATTGAATTATAGTTTTACTTCTCAATGAGCTAACCTATGCCCAAGATTAACAATATATATATATATATATATATATATATATATATATATATATATATATATATATATATATATATAGAATATAATTCTCTTTTCGTTAAACCTTAAATATTATAATATAGTGTTTAGTTTTCTTGGGTATAGGTTTATGTTTTATAATGAAACTTGCTATTATTTAAGTTTTTTTCCATTTTAAAATTACATGTTAAACCTAAAATAATTTTGAAAGTTGTTAACATTGATATAAAACTTACATTTAAAATATCGTATATCTTAGAATAAAAAGGAACAACAATACATTTTAAAATTTAAATGAAAATGGGACAAAAACAGGAACAGAAATTGGTAGATACCTCGAAAAATGTTTATTGTTTACTTCTCGGTTGCTAATCTGCTTGCCAACTAATTTGTTTAAAAATCAACACTTGAGGAATATATTTTTTCCCCTTTTTTTTAAGACTAAGTCAAGGTTGAATCAGTAATTCGAGATAACAATTTAAATCTGTTGTAAATTAATAAATATAGGTGATGGAGAAATTATTTATATTTTGTTATAATGCATGTATTAAATTATGGTAAATTTGGCTTAGATTTTTTACGTCTTGCTTGCCATTAACAGCGTATTTTTATTTTTTTATATAGAGCATTTCTTTTATAATAAGTTTATGATAGTAGTAGAGCAGGGGCGGTACTGTGACACTCGATGGCATATTCCATCCACTTCTCGCTTCTTCAGCACTCTTCGGCGTTGACCTTGGAAGAAGTAATGGGCGTGTCCTTTTTCCATCCACTTCTTTGCTTCTTCAGCAGTCTTCGGCGTTGACCTTGGTCAACTATACTGGTTAGACGTAATTTTGGTTTCTTTGAAATGGGTGATTCATAATTTTCGCTGAAGAGTTAAAATTTCACAAGAAATGTTTGAAGAAGTGACGCAATAAGCTTGGCTTAGATGTTATTTCTACTTTATTTTGAGATTGGTGCCATCTGTTGGTTCGGTTTGGTTCGATTTGGTTCGGGTTATTTCGGTGAGAATATATAAGGCGGAATAATAAGATTCTATTATCATTGGGTAAAAGTTATTGCCTTAAAAAAAAGATTTCTTAAAATAAAAAATTTTCAAAATAAAATTTTAATTTTGAAAAAATATGTCTTGTATAGATATGTGGGATGATATATCAGGTTTCTCTGATCTTCCGTATAAATTTATGATTTATTTTCAACGACATTTAAATTGGGATATTATATCTAAATCTCAAAGATTAAATTCTGATTTTATTAGAACCTTTTTGACAAAATTAAATTGGAACCTTTTGTCAAAATATCAAGAACTATCAGAAGAACTTATTGATGAATTTAGAACATGGGTTGATTGGTATAATATATCTAGATATCAAAAACTATCCCCCAGATTTATTCGAGAACATAAAGAAGAAGTGAACTGGAAACTTATAATAAAATACCAAGATTTGGATGAAGAATTTTTAGAAAAAATGAAACCGTACATTCAAAAACAGGAAGAAAATGATTCTGGTTTTGACGAAACAAATTAAAATAATTAAATGTGTGAAGATTATCATATAAGAATTTTAAAAAGCAATTAACATGTAATAGAATAATTTACATCGGGTGATGTAATTTTATAAATTATTCAAATACATGTATATTGTGAGTTGTAATAAAGATAATTAGACACGTGTAGAATTTTTTTAAAGCAATTAACATGTAATAGTATATACGACAGGATATGTATGATTTTTTTAAATAAAACAATAGAAGTTATTTAAGTGTGTTTTATTTGCATAACTTATGTAACATTATCTTTTGATATCCAACTATTGTGTTTATCGCTAAACCCTAACCATTTTACAAAAACTTTATTATTATTACGTTTTAGGATTTTCTCAACTAAATAAATGTCTGGGTATTTAACTTTTTGTAGTTGAAGTTCGTAGAATCCTCCTTTGATGTCTTGACCATTTATATCTTGTAGTAAATATGTAACGGGGTTCGTAAATTGAATTTTTTTTACTTTGAATATTTCACAGGTCCAGTTTGGTTTGTATTTTTTATCAAAAACACCTCTAAATTTAGATATACGGACATGATCACCGATATGAAATTTTGGTTTAGATGTTAATTTAATTCTGTTATAAACTGTATTTAATAATATTTTTTCGTGTTTCTGTTTAATTTCAGATGGTTTAAAACCGGTTGTCCTATGTTTTTTGTTATTATAAATATTTACTATTTTTTTAAGCATATCAATCCATTTATATGTACCTTGAATGTTAAATTCTTTCCACATTAGATTTTTAAGCGTTCGATTTACACGTTCCACAATAGAAGCTTTTTTTTCACTATACACTACGTAATGAATAATGTTATATTTTTTCATTAAGTTTTGTACTTCTTTTCCAGTAAATTCTCCTCCTGAATCTGTACAAAGATGAATTGGTTTTTGGATTTTAAATACATTTTCAAGGGCTTTGGCTACTTCCTTAGCTGTCTTTGATTTTAACGGATATGTCCATACGTACTTTGAAAAACAGTTTATTACAACTAAAATATATTTAAAGCCATTATTTTCATCTTCATATTCCCTCATATCTAGATCTGCTTGCATTAAATCTAATAAAGATTTTATAATTACTTTTCTACGTTTAAAATTTATTCTTGCCGGTTTATGTATTTCTTCTACTATTTGTCGTTTAATATCGGAAATAAATGTTGACATTTTATTAAATTATTCTATAATATTAGCTTCACGTAATTCTTCAATAATCGATATGATTTCGTTTGTATGACCTGTGTTGCCTGCCGTTTCAGAAGCAAGTAATAGTTTGAGTCTGTTTACAAGCTCATTTGGATCATCCCAAAAGACATAATCAATTGGTTTATCAGATAGTTCCATTAACATTCCTTGTCCTTCATAACTTGATTTAGATTCTTCTTCTTCCTCCATCTCTTCTTTATTTTTTTTACTCTCCATTAATGGTTTGATAATTTTTTTAAATTTAATATTTGAACTTGATTTAATATTTTTTAATACATTTGCTTTAGCCAATATACGTGAATAATTTTCAACATCATCTTTAGTGTAAACGGAGGGAATATTTTTATTAAAAAGTAAACCATAAAGTCCTTTAGTACCTTTATATTTTTTTCCTGCAATTATCAAATCGGGGCCATCAAAATCAATTGATTTATTACCAATAGAAAATCTTTCAATGGTTCTATCCAATTTTACTCGAAATCTTCCATCTGAAGTATCACTATTTGGGTCATTAATAAATCTAATAACATATTTTAAAGGTAAATGATGATACTGGTCATAGTAATCACTTAAAGATTTTTCTTGTATAGTTTTATTTAGATTTTCTTCATATTCTTTTTGTTTTTGGATTTCTTCTTTTTGTAATTCATCTTCTATATTTTTAATGATTAGTTTTCTAAGATTCATCGACGACGATGTAGGTGTTTTTTTTTACCGTTGAAAAATTTAATTTTTTCTTTAGTCGTGGTGCGCTTAGAGGAATGTGTGTTTCACTCTGTATTCTTGTTATTGGTGTTGAAGAAATTGGAATAGGTTCGGAAGTTGTTGATTTTATATCATCATCATCATAATTACCATTTTCGGTGTCATCATTAATATTAGAAAATTCTTTTTTCATAAATTCTTGTTGATTTTCTTCATATTGGTTTATTTTTTCTTTCTTAGGTGAATAATTTTATAATAATTTCTCGTATTTACTACGTGTTTTATTTGTTGGTTCTAATTTGTTCTCAATTGTTTTTAAATGTTTGGTTATGGGTTCAAATAAATTTTCATGTATTATTTGACCATGTTTTAATATTTCTAATTTGTTTTTAATGCTTTTTCTTTTTTCAATTAATTTTTTTTTATATTTTTCTGATTTTGTTTTATTTTTTGTGACATCATGTTGTTGTTGTTATCATTTACTTTCAATGCACAAATTCAAAATGAAAATATATTATCTACTTTATATGTATATATAATGGTCAAAACAATATCGATAACGACCTTCATCAATTTTATTATCTTTAAAAATAGTTAAAAATTTAAATGGTTCTTTCCAACAATAAGAACAGAGAGATTTAAAATTTTCAAACGACATATCGGTTCCCACATGATCATTATATACGTGTCGTATATTTAAATCGTCTTGTTTAAATAAAACTAGAACGTTAACATTGTCTCTAATTAAATGTTTTGGTATTCTAGCATATGTCTGACAAAGATAAAAAGAATCGATATTATTATGTCGTCCCATACTAAAATATTCTTTAATGACAGCTTGTTTATCACATGCGACGTCATCAAATATAAAAATAGAATTTGGCTTTGCTTTTGAGGGTGAAATTATAGTTTCACTATTATTAAATGGGTAATAACCAATCCCCTTAATAGGTTTTAATAATTTTTCTAGATATATATATTTTGGTTGATTTAAAGATTTTGAAAATATGTATAAATTTTCAAATTTTAAACCATTCGGATGCTCAAGTAAACTTAACATTACCGATGTCTTTCCACAATTAGATGGTCCTGTTAAAATGCATCGTATCGTTGTAGGAAATAATTTACTATGTTTAATATTATGTTCTGCACTTATTACATCATGATTTTCCACTTCTAATGTTGTTTTTTGTTTTACAATTTTTTTCATATTATTTTTCACTTATGTACAAGTTTGAGGAAAGTATAAGAATGAGTATATAAAAAAGTGATTTTATAATATATAGTCAGTTAATACATTTAAGTAATAACGATAAAACGTTAATTAGAGAAAAAAAATGAAATATTATATAACACATAAAGGACAAGGATTTTTAAATTCTATTATTAATAAATTACCCTTTGAATTACATTTGCCTGGGTACAATTTTTGTGGTCCTGGAACAAAATTAGAGAAACGTTTAAAACGTGGAGATATTGGAATTAATCCATTGGATGAGGCTTGCAAAGAACACGATGTAGCCTATTCAAAACAAAAAGAAATAGCAGATCGTCATATGGCTGATAATATGTTGCTTAAAAAAGCTTTAGGTCGATTACGAACATCAAATAGTGATTGGAAGGAAAAATTAGCTGCCTTAGGTGTCTCTACTGCCATGCATAGTAAAATCAAATTAGGTATGGGAGGGGATTTACAAATTAAAAATGATAAATTTAATCGCAGATTAAAAAACAATCAGTATTTAAATGTAATGAAAAAGCGTAACAATATTGTTGTTGTTCGTCAAAGTTTAAATATAATGCGTCGAAGTATTAAATCTATGGGATCCTATTTGGAAAAAATTAAGTCTTTATTAAATAAATTAAATGATATAGACACTTTAAAAGTAAAGAAAAATATTAAATTAAGAAATCAAAATTTAAAAAAGTATCCTGGAAAAGGCGATACAAAATCTAAGAATTTTGAAAATTATCATGAAAAAAAAATTAAACAAAAACTTAAAATAAATCCTATTTCTTCTGAAGCAGTATCAAGCACTAAAAAAAGAAAGTTACTTGAAAGAGAAATCGAACAGGATTTGTCAACACAACTAAATAAAGCACAAAAACGTAAATTGCAATCTGAACCTTTTTCTAATACACATGATGATGATGAAAATAATATTAAAAAAATTAAAATTGAACAAAATCATTTGAACTCGTTGAAACGAAAGTTTAGTGAAAACAGTGACAGTGATTATTTTAATGAGATGGAAAATAATACATCCAAGAAAATTAAGATGTCCTAATAGTATATAAGTGAGTGTTACACGTTATATAATTTAGTATAAAATATTTTTTAAAAAGAATAGACATAATGGCAGCAACAACATTATTAATTAAAAAAAATAAAATGAAATCAAAAAAAAAGGAAGACTGATCGTAAGCGTCGTAGTCGTGTACATGAGCAAAGCAAAACAAAGAAAAAAGAGAACATTAAAAAAAAATTAATGAATTTCCAAAATGTAACTAAAAAAATAAAACAAAATATGATAAAACAAAAACCAAAAAATCTTAACAGCGTACTTAAAGTAGCTCTTAAAACTGTTCAAAAAGAAAAAGGAAAAATAAAATCAGTACCGAGAGTGATTAAAATCCCAAAAACTGGTGGAATATTACCTCTTTTACCGATATTTGCTGGTCTAAGTGCCTTAGGAGCTTTAAGTGGAGGGGCGGCAGCCATTGCCAAGGCTGTTAATGGAGCCCGTGCAGCTAAAGAGCAATTAAAGGAAAATCAACGTCATAATCAAACTATGGAATCTATAGCATTGGGAAAAGGATTATATTTAAAACCATTTAAAACTGGTCTGGGTCTTTTTTTAAACCCACATACCAAACTAAAAAATTACCCATAGCACTACCTAAATATGCATTAAATAACTTTGAACTAGATATGTATGCTAAAGAATTACAAATACCTTATTTTCGAGGTGTTTTTATGAAGGATCGTTTGCCAACGAAAATTAGAAATTTAGAATCAGGCATTATAAACTTGGACAATAATTCAGGACCTGGAACACATTGGACCGCTTATAAAAAATATAATACAAATATTTATTATTTTGATAGTTTTGGAAATTTAAGACCACCATTAGAAACTAAAAGATATTTTATCTCTAACGGCTCTTGTAACATTTTTTATAATTATAATTCCTATCAGTCATATAATTCTGTAAATTGTGGTCATTTATGTTTAAAATTCCTATATCACCCTGTATTATATCAATAAATATGATGTTCTTTATAATTTGTGTTTAGTTATTTTGTAAATATCCTATAGTTTACATATCTTAAAAATAATAATGTCTTATACTTTTACCTTGTCAGGAAAAGATTCAAAACTTTCTACAAAAATTTACCCTCCAATTTTACTGAACGAAAATGAAGAATACGTTTTAGGATTAATTAATTTTGAAAGTTATAATTCCATTCCAAATATTGATAAGTCAAACAATATGTTTTATTATGGTGATGGACAAAAAGTAGCCATACCTGAGGGATCCTATGAAATTAAAGATATATACACTTATTTAAATAATTATTTTAACTCTATATATTATTCACAAAAAAATAAAATAAAAAAACAACAAGAACCTGAAATTCATTCGTTGATTGAATCGGAAAATCAACTAAATGTTAATTTAAAATATAATCTTCAAAAAACAAGAGGAGATGAAGAAGAAGCTCTTATAGTTCTTTATTTAGGTGTAAATCATAATACTTTAAAATCAGAAATTAAATGTAATGAAAAAATTGATTTTGAAAAAGAAAATTCGATTGGTAGTTTATTAGGATTTAGTAACAAAGTTCTTGAAGCAAATAAACTGCATGTATCTGAACATCCTGTAGATATTTTAAAAATTAATTCTATATGTATTGAATGTAATTTGGTAACTAATTCTTATAATAATGGGAATCCAGTTCATATCATTCATATGTTTTATCCTACAGCTCCACCTGGTTTTAAAATAATTGAAAAGCCAACAAACGTAATTTATCTGCCAATAAGCACACGGTATATCGATGAAATTATTCTTAAAATAACAGATCAACATGGAAATGTAATCAATTTTAGAAAAGAGCTCATAACGATACGTTTACATTTAAAGAAACTAGCTTAACTCATTAAGTATGGTATTTTTATATAATGATTTTAAGTTACCTACTTCTGATAATCGGCATCGTCAACACTATAAAATGTATTCGTTTAATAAAGATTTCATCAGTTCAAACACTAAACTAAAACAATTAACATCTACAAACAAAAAGCTATTAATATCATTAGGATTCAAATTAAAAAAGAAAAATAATAAAAATTAAAAACAACAGTTTTTGGTGTAAATTTAAACTACGTATAAGTACAACTATACATAATTTTTTAATTAGATGTAAATGTAAACTGAACGTGATTACAAAAAGAAAAAAAAAATGAGCTATAATGTATTAAAAGTTGGTGATAATGTTATAAGTGACGATTCAATAATTGGTTATCAGTACCATACACATCAACCCTACTCGTCAACAACTTTAAATAACAACGATGAAATTAGAATACCGATACAAACACAGGATCTGTACACGCTTCCAAGCGAGAGCTTTTATATATTGAAGGAAAATTATTGAAAGATGACAATAATTTTTCACCAAATGTACAATTTATAAACAATGGACTTACTTTCCTCTTCGATGAAATTCGATATGAATTAGGAGGAGTGGTTATCGATCGTATCAGAAACCCTGGAATAACTACAACAATGAAGGGATATGTGTCATTTACTTCACACGAAACTGAAAGCTTACAAAATGCTGGTTGGTTAGCAGAATCTAGTCCAGCACTCTTAGACGGCAATGGTAATTTTAGTGCGTGTATACCATTAAAAATGTTGATGGGATTTGCAGAAGATTTTCATAAAATAATCATGAATATACGACAGGAATTAATTTTAATAAGAAGTAATTCCGATTTGAATGCAATTATGCAAAAAGAAAACAAAAATGAAACTTATCAAATACATTTAGAAAAAGTACAATGGAAAATGCCACATGTAACTGTTAATGATGCACAAAAATTGCGTCTTCTTAAACAATTTGAAAGTAATAGAGATTTAACTATTGCATTTAGAGAATGGGAACTTCATGAATATCCACAACTGCAACAAACCAAAAATCATACTTGGGCCGTCAAGTCATCAAATCAACTTGAAAAACCACGCTTTGTAATTATAGGTTTTCAAACAAATTTTAAAAATAATATAGACAAAAATATGAGTCATTTCCAACACTGTAATTTAACAAATCTCAAGGTTTATTTAAATTCTGAAGTATTCCCATATGATAATTTAAATGTTGATTTTAACAATAACAAATTTTCAATACTCTACGAAATGTTTGTTCAATTTCAAAAATCTTATTATTATAAAGAGAAGGGCAATCCATGTATCCATCCAATAAGATTTAAAAACTATACACCGCTTGTAGTTGTCGATTGTTCACGACAGAGCGAAGATATTCTAAAGGGTGGTGCTGTCGACATTCGTATAGAATTCGAAACAAGCTCTTCAGTTCCAGAAAATACTACTGCATATTGTTTAATTTTACATGATCGATTAGTCAAATATAATCCATTGACAAGTACAGTAAAAGTAATCTGAAGAAAGAAAAAAAATGTTTATTTTGGATATTCAGGGATTTCAGTACAAAGACAGTGAATTTATATGTAAAGAAATTGCTATAATAAATATCAAAAATGGAAAAATATTTCACCGCCATATAAATTTACCTACACCGTTAAGTTGGTTACGTCAAGATATTCAAAAGCACATAATTTGGACAACTCAAAATCTACATGGACTCCATTGGGATGACTCTAAAGATTTTTATTTACCTTATGCACGTATTTCGTTATTTATAAAAAACATTATTAAGAAAAAAAATGATATAGTTTTTGTTAAAGGTTTGTCAAAAAAACAATGGTTATCTAAAATTATTTCTAACCAAATTGTTGATTTATGAGATTTTGGATTTATTAATATAAATAAGTTAAATTTAACAAATGTTAAGTGTAAAAATCATGTTACTTGTAATAGTGATAATTTACGTTGTACTAAAGCAAATGTATTTCTGTTAAGGGATTGGTTTCTTAAAAAATAAAACAATTTTTGAAAATTAAACATTTTTTGTTTTTATTACATAATATAACAAATTAACCTATTAGAAAAAATTAAATATAATAAGCTAGTAATATAATAATAATTAGTGAACATTAATAACAAATATATATGAACCTTATGAATACTATATATAATTAAATATCAAAAAATCTTTGAGAATTCAAAAAAGCATCATCTTCTTGTTCTTCTCGTTCTTTTTCTTGTTGTTGTTGTTCTTGTCGCTGTTGACGTTCAAACTCAGAAGAAGTAGAAGGTGAAGAAGGAGGGGGTAGTGCTGTTGATGCTGGTGGTGGTAATAACGATCGTGAACTTACAACTGAACTTATTTGAACTTTTTTCTTCTTACTTGGCGGTTCTATGCTGAGGGGATCCATTTCTTCCTCCAAATTAAAAGAATATCTCTTCACAGCTTTTTCAAATAATAAAAATTGTTCCTCACTCTCCAATTTTGCTCTGATATAGTGAATTGGTAGATTTCCAAATTTTCTTAATAATGTAGATGTTTTTGGGGAATATGATAATTTTATGAAAATTTTGTCCCCCTTTAGTGAAATATCTTTAACTCCAAATCTGAAACAATAAGAAAAAATAATTAAAAATATATATACACTATGTGTGTGTTTATTCTTTTATACAATGCTAGTATTGATTCCCTGTATGTTAAAAAATAATTTTTGTTGGCGTATTTAAATTCGCAAACATTATATTTTTTTCTTAGTCGTTAAGAAAGCGTCTAAACCGTCAACAAATTAACACACAGTATAAAAGCGGTGGTTACAAGTGACACAAGTATTCCAACTACCACTACTACAGTATTTACAGAACGAATAAAAAGAACAGTAAAAATCAAAGAGAATTTTATGTAAATATTAATATACTATGAGAGGAAAAAAGTCAGTAACTTTTGCAGAAAATCAAAATAAACACTATTACATAATTAAATGGGAATTTGCGTATAGAGAAGCTCGGAAAAGTGACTATCAGAAATATTATCTTGATAGGCTTCGTTTTGAAAGAAAAATTAAAGAATGTGAAAGTGTTTTAGAAAAAATTCTCACCGAAGAACACAGAAATAAAATATATAATGAAAGGATAAATATACTAAATAACTGAAAAAAAAAAATGTTGGTTTCTTTTGGTTTTTGAACTAGGTAAAAAAAACATTAAATAGCTAAATCCTTTTTTTTTCAAAAAATAATATAAAATAATCAAAAAACTTACTGGAAAAGTTGATTCATTACAACAAGTGCCATTTTTAAAGGAAAATTGATTTTATCTTTCACTAACACAACAATTGTTGAAGGTGTTGTCGACATTGTCTTTTTTTTTTTTTAGAACAGAACAAATAGTAATGTGAAATAACTATAGCGTGCAGTAGCTCGTTATATTTATACAGAATAGTAAATGTTTTATAGGGGAACTCACAGTAAAAAAAAAGTGAATAAATATTTTTTTACTTACCAAAAAAAAAAATCTTCTTGTCATCATTGTTATCATCCGACCAATCTATATAATTCGTTTTAATATTTGGCTGGCTTATTAAAATATGATTTTGTGCTATTTCCAATTCATCCTCATCATATACATTTATTTTAAAAATTTTTGCTTTTTTTGGTTGAAGCGGTGAGTTAAAGATTAGATTTGGAAATTCACTGTTAGACATTTTTCTTTTAAACAACTTTAAAAATAAATAAGTTTTTCTAAAGGTTAGAACTGAATAACGAAAAACACCAAGTCTCTCCTAGTTTTAAACAAAACCATTATTTACATTTACATAAAATAGAACGCAGTAAAATATGTGTTCATACAAGGTGTACAAAACTAAATATAATTAAATACAAACCTCGCTTTATTTACTTTAAAAATGCATATAAACTACTGCAAAAACCCAAACGATCACTTAACATCCTGTTACAATTTGCAATACCTTAGGCAATCTATTTTATTTATTTAATCTAATCGCTTTATCCTATTAGATGCTAATAACTGTTTAAAAATCAGCACCTGACTAATTATGCAAATTATCTATTTATTTAAGCTAATTGCTTTGTTTTGTTGCATTTTTTAATTACTGTTTAAAATTCAATACGTGACTAATTATGTATGCAAGCTAATGCATTTGTTAGTCACTGAAATAAATTATAATATTGCATCATCCAATGCAACTTAACTTACGTGTTCCAATTATTAGTAATCTTATTAGAATCTAACACGTGCCTACAATTTTTTCGTTTACATTGTGAAATATTATCTGATATTCTTAAAAATAAAAAAAATATATATTAAATATAATATAGATATGTATTTAAATATCTTAACTTCTATATATTAATTCATTAAAAATATTGACATTACTTTAAACTCCCCACCTTTTTAAATAAAAGTCCTTGTTAAAAATCTAAATAAATATATATTTTTAAAATCAGTTTTAACCAACTGCCTTAAGACAACAGTAAAAGAAATAGGGAAAAATTAAGTGAATTAAAATGAATCCAACAGAAAAAAAGAAACTTCAAGAATGTAAAATACGGGGTTGTCATTATACTGCCGAATTCATATGCTGTTATAAAAATGGAAACACTAAAAACGTGTGCTTTTATCACAGTTTTTGTTCAAAATGTCAAAGCCCTCAAAAATATATGTATGGAAATACTATCAGTATGGAAGGCCTTCTCTACTGCTACTACTGCAGTCCAGATTGGTGTAATTTTGTAAATATATCAAATGTATAAAACATATAGTTTTTTAAAGAATAAAGTTATTAACTTGTTATTCGCTGTTTTATTTCTATTATAAATACGTTTGTGCAAAAACTCTTTTATTTTTCTACACAATGTTTGTTAATCTTGAACAAGAAATTGCATCGTGATGAATTTTTAATGGAGTGGTACGGAAAGGTACAAGCAAACAAAGCATTACGCACAAAGCTTAATTTTAATTTTTAATTAGTTAAGATACATATATATATTATCCAAGTACTTTGATATAAGTAATCATTCCCTATAAAGCAATCCTAACAGACTTATAAAAATGAACGCTAACTCTGAAATAAGTTCACAAACGCTTGACCAGTTAGTGACTGAGGTGTTACATAAAATCGAACAGGTAAGCAGATTAATTAAAAAAAAAGATGAATATTTATTTTGGGTAAAATATTTAAATAAAATAATAAAATTAATTAACAATTGTCAAAAAAATAAATCAAAATGTATAACAAATTTTTCAAAAATTGAATCAAGTTTAACTCATTTAAAAAATTATAAGCAAAATTTTAAAAATCAAAAAAGAATAAAATTTAGTCAGTCTGCTCTATTAAAAAATACTAAAAAAAATTTATTATGGCAAGATATTGAATCATGTTTTCAGGGTAGAATACGAACTGGTGCTATTATAAATTTAAGCATTAAGGATCCAAACATTTTTTTAAATAAAGCATATAAAAGTTTTTCTATTCAAATTAAAAAGGAATTAAAAAAAAACATAATAAAAGTTAATATTATATTTTCTGCGATATTTATTAAACCTAATAATTTGGAAACAGATATAAAACATTTTACTACAAAAAATGAAATTATTGATAAAAATACTAATCTAAAAGACTGGTATATTGAATATGTAAAAAATAAAATTCTCAAAAAATTAGAGGAATTTCAAGAGAAAGATTCTGGTTTTGCATTATATGAAATTTTACATTTAAAAGTGAATATTAACAATTTTACTCCTATTAATATAGGCCTTTCAACTTACATAGATATGCCATCATTTCTGAAAAATACAAAAGGAATAATTAATATTAAAAATGATGATCCATATTGTTTTTTATGGTCAATTGTTGGTGCTTTATATCCAGTAAATAATAGAAATAAAAATATAAACAGAACATCATCTTATCCACATTTTAGTGAGGTATTAAAATATGATAATATTGAATTTCCCATATCTGTTAAGGATATAGTAAAGTTTGAAATTTTAAATAAATTATCAATTAACATTTTCTCTACAAAAAAATCACAAATTGTTCCACTGTGTTTAAGTCAGCAAGACTATTCTCCAAGAATAAATTTATTGATGATTCATTGTACTAATAATAAATCAAATTATTATAATGATGAAAATGACTATAAAACTATTTATCATTTTGCTTTAATTAAAGATCTATCACGTGTATTAAATAAACAAATGGGAAACGTAAGTCATAAAAAATGGTTTTGTGAAAGGTGTTTAAATCACTTTAAAACCGAAGGAAATCTTCAAAAACATTTTGTTTGTTGTAAAAGTATGAATAAAACAAAAATTACTTTACCAACTGAAGGTAACAATATATTAAAATTTACAAATTTTAAATTTAAACAAAGAGTTCCCTTTGTTATTTATGCTGACTTAGAAAGTATTTTAGAAAAAGTAAATCATAACACATTTAGCTTAAAATCTGCTACTACAACATATCAAGAACATAAAGCTTTTAGCATAGGATATTATTTTAAATGTTCTTATGATGATTCTTTGTCGTATTTTAAACTATTTACAGGAAAAGATTGTATTGAATTGTTTGTAAAAGAACTTGAAAATATTGCATATCATGTTGATAAAATTTTTAAAAATATAATTCCAATGAAACCTTTAACTAAAGAAGAATGGCATACATTTTATTCAACATCTCATTGTTTTATTTGTAAGAAACCCTTTGAATTTAATGAAATGAAAATTAAAGACCATAATCATTTTACCGGTCAGTTTCGTGGTACTGCTCATTCATCATGTAATCTTAACTTTAAAGTTGATCCCATGATACCTGTATTATTCCACAACCTCTCCGGCTACGATAGTCACTTCATAATTAAAGCCCTCAGTCTTAATATAAAAGGTAAAATAAATCTATTACCCATCAATAAAGAAAGATATATCTCCTTTACAAAACACATAGAAAATACTATTATTTCTTTTAGATTTTTAGATTCTTACAGATTTATGCCTTTGAGTATTGATAAATTATCCTCCTATTTACCTAATGATAAAAAAAAATTCTTAAAAGTTTTTACACTATAGATAAAGAATTTGAATTAGTATCTCGTAAAGGAGTTTTTCCTTATGAATATTTAGACTGTTGGGAAAAATTACAAGACACAGCATTACCTAAAAGAGAATCTTTTTATAGTTCCATTAATGAAAAAAATATTTCACAAAATGACTATGATTTTGCTCAAACAATTTGGAACACGTTTAATATAAAAAATTTACAGGAATATGCTGAATTATATTTAAAAACCGACGTTTTGCTTTTAGCTGATATTTTTGAAAATTTTAGAGACATGTGTCTGTCAACATATGAATTAGATGCGTTATGGGCTTATACAACTCCGGGTTTAACATATCAAATTGTTTTATCACAAGGTATTGAACTAGAACTACTAACTGATATTGATATGCTTTTATTTATCGAAAGAGGCATTAGAGGAGGTATTTCTCAATGTTGTAATAGATATGGTAAAGCTAATAATAAATATATGGAAACATCTTTTAATCCACAATTACCAACATCGTATCTAATGTATTTTGATGTTAATAACTTATATGGTGCAGCAATGAGTTTACCATTACCTCAAAAAAATTTTCAATGGAGTACTCCAAATATTTTTACGCCTGAGAATATTTTAAAAATTTCTGATGATAGTGACATTGGATATATATTTGAAATAGATATAGAATATCCTAAAGAACTGTTTGAATTACATAAGGATCTACCACTTTGTCCCGAACATTTACGTCCACCAAATTCAAAATCAAATCTTCCAAAACTGCTAACTACATTTTTTAAAAAAGAAAACTATGTAATTCATTATCGAAATTTAAAACAAGCTCTACAATTAGGATTAAAAATTATAAAAATTCATAAAGTATTAAAATTTAATCAGTCATGCTGGTTAAAAAAATATATTGATTTGAATACAAGTTTAAGAAAGGAAAGTAAAAATGAATTTGAAAAAAATTTTTTTAAATTATTAAATAATGCATTTTTTGGAAAAACCATAGAAAATGTACGCAAACATAAAGATATTAAATTAGTATCAAGATGGAATGGTAGATACGGAGCAAATTTTTATATTTCACAACCAAATTTTCATAGTTGTACTCGTATTTCTAAGGACTTAATTCTTATCGAAATGTCACGATTAGAAGTAAAAATAAATAAGCCAATATTTGTAGGTTTTACCATTTTAGATCTTTCAAAGACTTTTCTTTATGACTTCCATTATAATTATATAAAAAATAAATTTGGATCTAAAGCAAAACTTTTATATACAGATACTGATTCTTTAATATATCACTTCTTTGTTAATGATATCTACCAACATATTAAAGAAGATATTAATTTATTTGATACATCAGATTATTCTTATAATAATATATATAACATACCATTAAAAAATAAAAAGGTTTTAGGATTAATGAAAGATGAGCTCAATGGAACAATTATGTTAGAATTTATAGGTATCAAATCTAAAATGTATTCCATCAAAGTATATAAAACACAAACAGAATTAGAAAACGATATTAAAAAATTAAAAAATCAGGGAGTAGATTCAAAAGAAATCAATACATTTATTCAAAATTATAATATTATTAAAAAAGCAAAAGGAATTAATAGAACAGCGCTTAAAAGAATTACTTTTGATGACTATTATCAATGTATTTTTAACAATATTAGTAATGAAGTAAATCAAAAAACAATTGTATCAAAATTACATAAAGTTTATACAATTAATCAGAAAAAAACTGCTTTAAACCCTTACGATGATAAAAGAATCGTTAATTATAAACTTACAGACACTTTACCATGGGGATTTTCTTAAAAATATTCATCTTTTCGTTTTTTTTTTTAATTAATTTGTTGAAAGCCTGTTTCAAAGCACCCTTAAAAATTGGAATAATATTGGAAAGAAAAAAGGTAACTAATTCCTGATTTAAAACTTTACATATAAAATTACTAAATTTTTTTGTTTTCTTATGTTTTCAGATTAATTTTCTTGAAATGTCTACCCCACAACAGCAACCACAAACACAAACACCAGTAGACGAAAGTTGGGATACAGATGAACCAACCGACACCTATAATCCTGAACTATATGCTTCAACCCACGAAGTTTTGAGAATGGGACCAATAAATGCACCAAAAAGCGTCAAAAGAAAATTTCGGGAAGAAGAAAGGTTAAGACACGGAAAATTTTCTCAAGAAAGAAGTTACAAAACTACCATAACCAAATCCTCAACTTTAATGGAACCAGCAAATCCACCAAAGGCACGTCGCCAATAAAAAACATATATATATATATATATATATTGTAATTTAAAAATACATTTGTTTAAATAAATCTATAAATATTATACTTATTATAATTATTATAATAATAAATTCTTATGTCTTTTTTTAGATTAAATTTAAAAAATCTCACGCAGAAGCTCAGGAACCTAAAAAATATACTCCTGAAGCAGCTGGATTTGACATATTCAGCGTAGAAGATTGTGTTATTGAACCATCATCAAGAGCTAAAGTTAATACAGGAATTCAAATCGAATTACCACAAGGATACTACGCTGAAATACATTCCAGATCGGGACTAAGCTATAAGTTTGGAATCGAAGTCGGAGCCGGTATTATTGATCAAGATTATAGAGGCAATATATTAGTTGTATTATTTAATCATTCAAATATACCATTTATTATTTCAAAAGGAAATAAAATAGCACAACTTATCATTAAAAAAAATGTAAATTGCACTTTCATATTAGATGAAAATTTAACTAAAACATTAAGGGGAAACAAGGGATTTGGATCATCTGACAATATTAAATAAAAAGTAATACTAAAATAATTTTATCGTTTTATTTATAACCTCTACATATAGCACCATCTACACAGTAATTTAAAAAAAAATAGATTTCTATAATAAAAACAAAGTAAAAGCATTGATTTTAACTTGCTGTCAACAGATGGCACCAATCTCAAAATAAAGTAGAAATAACATCTAAGCCAAGCTTATTGCGTCACTTCTTCAAACATTTCTTGTGAAATTTTAACTCTTCAGCGAAAATTATGAATCACCCATTTCAAAGAAACCAAAATTACGTCTAACCAGTATAGTTGACCAAGGTCAACGCCGAAGACTGCTGAAGAAGCAAAGAAGTGGATGGAAAAAGGACACGCCCATTACTTCTTCCAAGGTCAACGCCGAAGAGTGCTGAAGAAGCGAGAAGTGGATGGAATATGCCATCGAGTGTCACAGTACCGCCCCTGCTCTACTTATGATATTTATTGTCAGTATCTAATATTTTGGTACTGGCGTAATCAAATTCATGTTTTCATGCATCGACAGCTTTACATAAACACGAAAAAACAGAAAAACATGAATTTGATTACCCCAGACAGTAATAACACAGACAATAACATTTACAGTTTAAAATTTAATAAAAATGTCTTACTTTTTCCAACATAAATTTGAAAATTAGATGGTACATGTAATACATTTAGAAAAATAATATAAACAGTGTCTCATTCACTATACAATACTTATACGCATACAAATAAGAAACTAATATTAAAATATGTATTCATCTGTAGGAATAAAGGAACTATTGAAATTTATGTTATTAAGGGGACCAACTCAGTTTTATATATGTTTCTCTTTTTTTTTATTTACATGTTATTTAATAATGTTATAATATATTTTACCGAGTTGTTTTGTTTCAATTTTTTAATTGATTGAGTTTATGTTCCTTTGTATTTCTATCATTTCATAGAATTCTCTGTTTTTTTTATTGGTTTTCGGTCAAAACCAAAAAGTTTTGAGACCTGAAAAGTCAAACAAAACAGTTATTATCTATTCCACCGAATATGCTGAAAAAAGGACTAGTCTGTTATAACATACCAAAACATACAGGGAATTATAAACCGATCCGACTAACATATATCAACGACTTAATTGCCTGGTGAGAAAATAAAATGTATAGATGACCAAATACGGCTAAACACTTATAAAAATCCTAAATTCTCAACCTCCAAGAATATTATCGAAAATACACAAAGATGGAATCCCACTAAGACCGATTGTTTTGTGCATTTAATCACCCTTTGAGAATTTATCAAAATTCTATATATTAATATCTTCGGATGTATATAGTAATATATCTGCAAATTTAGCAAATGAAATTATTAGTAAAAAATGGAACCAGATGAAAACTTGTACTGATATTCCACTTCACGAATTCTTAAATGCAGTTGAGCTCACACTGAATTCTACATAAGTTTATACAACGATAAATTCTACAAACAGGTTGATGGTGTGCTGTGAGAGCATCATTTTCCAGCGTGATTACCCAATTAGTCCCGAAGGAAACAATTCTTAAAAATATCGACTTTCAAGTAACTTTTTTTTTCAGATACGTTGATGATTGCATAACAACGATCCCAAAAAACAACTGCCAAGATTCTTTAAGTAATTTTAACAGTTATCACCCAAAATTCAATTTTCATTAGAAGAAGCACAAAACAAAATTAATTTTTTAGACTTTACATTAAATCATATCAAAAATGCTATAAAAACTGAATGGTACACAAAAGACAGAGGTCTTCTAGATATTTACATTTCGATTCCTAACATCCACTACCTCAAAAGAAATTGTCGCTTTAAAGCTTTCAAAAACAATAACTAACCAGAAAAAAATTATAACAACGAGTTTAAGAAGAGAGTCCATAAATTTTACAACACAAGCCATCCATCAAACAAAAAATCAAAAAAAAAACATCACAGTTAGTCACAAAAATAATTATGTTAACTAAAATCAAAAATACCTAATAAAAAAAGAACTCATATAGTTTCTCTGTAACGATTGCAACGGTATATACAAACCAGCCAATATTTAAAAAACAGAATACAAAGACACAAGTATGGCAAGCTTCAACATTCATTAGATTCTAATAATATTAAAATTTGTAAGGCCCAAAACCACAAAAAAAGAAAGAATTCAATAAAATGATAGAAATACAAAGGAATAGAAACTACCATAACATTATAAAATAACATGGAAATTAAAAGCAAAGTTTATAAAACTGAATTGGGCCCCTTAATAATATAAAAATCAATTGTCCCTTTATTTCTACATATAACTACATATTTTAATATTAGTTTCTTCTTTGTCTGGTCTAAGTCTGGTATCGTGAATGTGATACTGCTCTATTTTATTTTCCTAAATGTATTATTCAAAATATGTGACGTGCCATCTAATTTTCAATTTTTGTTTGTAAAGACGTTTTTATTGAATTTTAAACTGTAACGTGGCTGAAAATTTCCTTTATAGAATTTATTGTAAATTGTAGGTAGGGTTTAAAATTTAAATAACATATAGGGCGTTTGATTTAAAATAACAAAGTTAGTGCCCACCTTGGAAAAACGGATCACCCAATAGATATAAAAAGACCTTCTATACGAAAAAACTTTTGTATTAAACACTTCCCTATAGCTGCTATGATAAGCTAGTGTTCCAAGTTAAACGTTTTAAGGTTGTCATAAAAAATTACGTGTATTTGATAAAAGCTGGATTTTATGTAGTTATATTGTATTGTAAATTATCAAACAAATGGCTAGAACAGATTTTTAAGGAACTAGCATTAAGTTAGGTGCGATAACCGTATCAATTTGTGAACGCGCGCGGTTTGCTGGTATACAACTCCGAATGTGCGTATTTATAGCTGAAATTTCTTCTTCAGTGGGCATATTTATTTTACTTTGAACCGGACAGATTAATCTACTCTAAGTCGAGACGAGACGAGACAAGATCCTGATTTCGACTCCTCAAGACGTTCCGATATCGAGACGAGACGAGATTAACCAAAGTCGAGACCAGACGAGATGAAGCCTTAAGCTAGTCTCATCTCGCGGTACCACTACTCAAGGGCACATTTAATCCTATCGATATTTTTGAAGATAGAAGGTGTTAAACTTTGCACAAATATCAGATAAAATAAATGGGAAAATATGATGATGCCAAATTAGTTTTAACGTATAGTACGTTCCAAAATAAAAGAAAGTTTTATATGGACCTAAGTCGAGATATTAAGAAAACAAGCTTTACAATGCAACACCCTGTATATGAAAAACAAACAATTTGTGGACTGTTTATATAAAACTGTTTTTTTTTAATTTGTGAATACTATACGTAAATGTTTTTATAAACAATATTTTGTGTCATTCTGTTTTCCCATATATTTTATATGGTATTTGGGCAAACTTTTATACCCTGTATTCTAAATAATAGTCAATTTTTGATCAAGACACCGAGAACGGGTCTCTAAATTAGAAAAACTATCCTAAAAAAATTTTTTATAAGAATGGTTAGAGTTCTTTAAACCGTGTAAGTTACATGTTACCTGTTTCAAATATTTAAAATAAAAACTGCCTAATAAATAGATACTTTACTTTATTCGATATCTGATAAATTAATAGTATTATCTATAGAGAAACTAGATAAATAGAAGCATTAAATATTTTTAACAGTTGACTCTTGAAAGCTAATGAAGGAAAACAAATTTAATGTTCGTGTGTTGTTTACATTCGAAAGTTTAGTTCCTCGGAATACCAGAATCGCCAATTCTCGGGATCAGCGACAACTTTTAAGAATCGAAAATTATATTGATTTTTTGTCTCGAGAGGTCCCATCACTAATAAAAACTACAACCTAGACATAATACTAAAATACTTTCCGATTTTTAATCTCAATTTTTCCGTTCCGAGGTTAAAATAAAAGTATATAATAGCCAACTGGGGAATTTAGAGGCTCTGCTGTATGTAGACGTTATACCAGTGCTTTCCTTTACAAAGGGGACTGTCGTCAAATAGTATAGAAGGTTTGTCGATTTGATAAAATTTATATAAAATTATTGCGAGTAAACACTGATTCAATACGTATAGAATGAGAGAAGAGCTACTTTGGGCAATCGTTTGTGGACAATGGAGTCCAAAGCTTGTGTACGTTTTGTTGACTTGGAGAAAAAAGCAGCCATGTCACTTAAAGTAACGAAAAATACTTTAAACTCTTTAATGTGATTGATGGACTGGGATAAAACTAAATTTAATTTATGAGCAAAACAATGGACAAACACAGCACTTGGGAAAGTTTCCCGAACTTTAGCTTGCAGACCCCCTAATTGTTCTGCCATCACTGCAGCTCCATCATAGCTTTGAGCAACTAACTTTTTCTCTCCCTTAATTTCTTTAGTAACGTTAACAACAACTTCTCTAAATCCCAATTCGTGCTGTCCGAGAAAACAAACAACATCGATAAGTCTTCTTAATATTTGCCTATTTTTATCGAGTAGTTTATTGTGTTGGCGGTGACTAATTTCCAACTGTTTATTAAGGGCGTGTTTAATTCTGGTTTTGCCAGAGACTTTTTCTTTTATGACGGCCTGTAAATGGGCTTTGGACATAATGTGTCTTTTAACAGATTTATGGAAATTGTTTAAATCGGAAAAACCAGTTTTATTCCAGAGACCTTTTTCATTTTCAAAAAATACACATGGCCAACAAAATAATTTACTTATATTTTCACAACCTGTTAGCCATTTAAATTGTTCGTATTGTTTTTCCGGATAAAAATGTCTAATACAGTTTTTCTTTTTGTGGTTAAATTTTTCATAGGCGATTTTGCCCTTCCTTTGGAAATTATTTGAAGCTTATCAGCGAAGTTTAATGTTGAAAATCCCTTTATTATTAAGACACACACCACACATTCACACACATACACTTCTTATTAAATTCTACAACATTTTCAACGTTATTATCGACAGCCGAAGTTGACAGTATTTGCATATCCACGTCAGTATTATTGTCTTCCATATCGCACGATGCACGACGCGACGTACGTATCACACAACACACGGATAGTCGTTCAAAAAAGGAACCTACTCCAACGATAGCTTCCGCCACCACTTAAAGCACGTGACTGAAATGCAAAAATTGCAAATAGCCGGTGGAAAGTTCAATAACCTCTGGCTCGATTCACAGGAAATCAAGCATACAGAACTTGGCTGCAGAGAAGCTAGCGGCCCGCATAGGTTCTATTCGATATTTTATTGTGGCTGGGTCGGAGTCAAGGCCGCGTTTATTATAGGCTTGATAATTAAGATAATATTTTAGCATTTTTAATATAAACTAAATTAATGGTTTCCTATTTCAAAAATTACATTTTAGAAGATGTTTTGTAATTTTGTTTGGGGAAGCACTGCTTCCCTTGCTTCCATGGACTGCACGCTCCTGGTTCGCGGTATTAATCGGCAACGATGACGTATAATGGTGGGCGAGGTTTTTGCTGGAATCCGGAATATCTAGTAAAATCGCCGCAGGGACACCGAACGTAGTTTAACTTCTTCTTCGTTGGTCTCTCTAGAGCATTCCTCTTAACGATTTTAGAGCTTATGTTTGGTTTTAGGATTGCTATAAAGGCGGCTTGATTATAAAAGCAGATGTAGGTTTCGCACTCCTGTCCCTCTGTGACATCTTTTGGTGTCCACTTCGAGAATGGTGAAGATCCCCGCCTGAACGACTGTAACGTAGCTCCCCAGTGACAGTTATTGGCCTAGGGCCTGCTTTCGTACACACGCTTTTTATTCGCACGCCTCGAGGCGTAGGAATACTAGACCTGATATATAGTAAGATTGGATATTATTTTGCCATTTGGTCTAGGATAGCCACTGTATTTAGAAAAGTAAGAAACCGCTGATCATAGGACACGTACAAATAAATTTCATATTTTGAGCTGTAAATTATATTTTCTAAATATTTTTGTAGACTTCGTTTTATCACATTTACAATTTCTGAAACAATCAAATTTTCATTAAAAAACATATATTAATGACACATTATCCACGTTATTTCAATGCCGGAAAATTTCAGGGAATTATAATTTTAGTGAAAGTCTCAATTAGTAAACATATCAAAGCGCAACTGAATATCTTTTACGGAAAACGTTTTCACTTACAAAAGATTTTGGACGCGACGAAGCTGAATCATTCCGCTTTTCACGATACAATGCAATGAAAAATAAAACAGTTCGCACGTATTTTGGCAACAAAAGAGTTACAAGCGAAAATAGACATGTTCATTTTTGTTCGCGTGTGTCATTTTGTTGCCGGAAATAGAAAGAGTGCTTTTAATGACGCAGTAATATTGATTTTCTTTTTTCCATTTAGTGCTTTTATTTTTGCTGAATGTATGATGAATATTAAAATCCCGAGAGTTCTATTTATATTAAGCAGTGTTTTTTTTGACAAATCAAAATTAAAAGGTAATATCTAAAATTCTTGCTATCATAGTGAAACATTTTTAGCAAGAAACTGTATGTAGCGAATTTTAAGGGAGTACGTGTTACATAAGTATGACATATTGAGCATTACGGTTAAATTATATATCCCAATAGGCATGATGGTACGCCAACTGATGCTATGTTTAAGAGAAAGTGGATTCTCTAAAACTATAAAGAAAACCCAGTTTCTAATCCAGGCTTCCCAAACAGAGTGTGTGACTGATTACATAACATGAGTCAATCAACAAAATTGCCAGATAATTATGACGAGAACATCACAAACTAAACAAAATAACAATGGATACTATTATATTAAACAGCGTTGCATAGATGGTATTCCCTCACTAAAAGCTATCAGGAACAGCTTGACAAAAAAAATGAATGGAAAACGTAATCACAACACATTTGACAGGGCATTTTTGCTAGCTTGCCAAGACGGCAAGAAACCTTACTATATCATCAACACCCAAAGATAATTATGCATCTCTTATCGGAATGCTGAGTTAATGCCATTACATCATACATTTATGCACATTATGCTGCTTTCAAGCCTAAAATCTTACTGCTGGACAAGGATAGAAAATTATCAAAGGTTCGCCTCATCAAAAACCGACATCTGGATTAAGGAGCGGGATAAGAACCTCGAACTGCTTGATGAACTTCGCATGATTTACCCAGAATAACGGTTTCAAATAGTGATCTTTCATTGTCGGCGTTTTAGGAACTATATCAATACTTTTTGAACTAAAAAAGATACCATATTGCGGAGACTCACCGGAACAACTGGTGATGAGAGTGCAAAAAGCGGTTTTCCTTGGGTCCCTTCGTATGTCAAGGCAAATAAATTTGCCTGACGCGTATTGACTAAGAAGAGGTTGTTTATCTCCTTATGGCCTGCCGCGTAGCTCTTGTGTGGGTCGGAACCACAGGAGTGCTGCAACGGACATCCTGATCCAACATCATATGATTTCATTAATAATAATAATATGTAAAATGTATTTAACTTTAATATATACACATATCATCGCGGTCGTCAATATCACTCACTTTTTGTTGCTTGAATTCATTAAACTATGTGAAACACAGCGATGACAGGGATCATAAAACGATGAAATTGAAAAAGAATTAGAAGAAGTAAAAACTAGAACGAATGCTTCAAAAGTGAAATGCATTAAAAATTGAATGATTAAGTTGAAAAGAAGCGTCGCTTAATTATCAAAAAATAAATTAAGAATTTTAAAACCGAATTATGCTGAACTCAAAATACCCTGTTTATAAATTGCTAGTATTTAACTAACACGAAAAATGCTTTTGTAAAGGCTCGTATCCTTTAGTAGTAATACATAAATTAAGCCAAAAGTCCTGTATAATGTCTACCACCAAAATGTTCTTTTAAAAAAAATTTAGTTTAAGAATAAAAACTTTTGCAACCACCATTAAGGGACATTGACTAGTTTATCGATTATAATCAACGATAAGATGTTTCGTAAAATCGGGAGTTGAAATTTTTGTCGCATATAAATAACAATGAAGAATAATTCAAGAAATGAAACATGGAGTAATCTTTACATGCATGGTTACTAGGGGAAGTTGCACATGTTTCGTCAGCTAAGAGTTGAGTTGTCATTGTGTCTGTTTGAGGTTTATCCCATTTAGGCTCCTTTGGCCGAGTGGCTTGTGTCAGTGTTATTAAAGCAGCTCTAAGCTAAATTTCCAGAATAGAGCTATTGCAAAAGCGGTTCCAAAGCTGCATTTTTATAAAAAGCCGTGTTCTGAAAATACCTTTTATTAAAAATACAGTTCTTATACTTCATCTGTCCTAAAAGTAGATCTTTAAAACTATTCTGAAAAAAATAGCTTTTATAACAGTTGATAGTTCGCCGAGGTTCGCTAGGTCCCCGAAAGTGAAGTCATAGAAACGCATTTGGGGTAAAACTCAAAGAGCCGGTATGAATTGACAGCATTTAATGCTTTTTTATTATAGCTTTCTGAAAATTTAGAACTGAAAGTTTATTAAGACTGAAAGTTTTAATCAACTTTGGATTTTGAATATTTTGTGCAACTTTAAACAATATCATAATACTGGCAATAAGACGCTAAAGAAACTTAATTTAACTTATATCAGTACTTTCTGAACTAAAAAAGTCCCCAGATTGCGGAGACTCACCGGTATGTTGTTGTGTTTTTTAAAGCTTAAACTTATTAATTTTAATTTTCTTACTAAGAAACTATCGTGCACTAAATATAACGTTGCTCTTTAAGTTAAAATTTGTTGACAATAGCTCTTCTTATGAAGAAATTAAAGTATTACTAACTTTTTTATAATTAATTAAGTGATCTTTTTTTTTATTCTCATAGCTTAACAACGTGTTTTTAGTTTTGGAAATATTAGTTAAAAATCTCTTTCTTAACTTTTTCCTCAGTTTTTGAGTAAAAACTTTGGTTTTTTCTTAATACTACTTTATACTTCTATAGAGTTCAGCATAATTTTTTTTCTGATACAACTTCTGTTGGTTGTGCTATAATTCGTTCGTATTACGTATTACAGTTTTGAGAACTAACAAAAAGAAATAAAGTAAATACTTTAAAATGCTTTTAATCGCACAGCTTTGACTCAAATTTAGAAAATCCAAAATAACCAATCACCACTTAACTAAACAATTAGTATTTCTTACATTAATTACCCTATTCTCATAATTTATGGCCAAATTTTAACTATGCAAATAATATTCTCGACGCAATATTTTTGTAGAAAATAAAACTTCTAAAAAATGAACCGGATGCGACACCAAGCGGAAACTTTTTAAAAATTCCCGTTGAAATAGTTGCTAATAAAGGTGTAACATATTACATGGGCTATGCTTGTTAGTTTCGAGGACGGAATTTGATAAGTTTATTAGCCAAATTTAGCGAATTTCAGGAAATGAACGGCACCATTAAACTAATTTGTGTAACTATAAAAAAAAATGTTTTCTTAATTTATTACGGTTTAAAATAAGTAAAAATAAGAATAGAAGACTGCACGAAAAGATATGTAGAAAACCATAGGAGTATGGGTTATATTAAATTGTACACATACTGTATGGTGATATATAGTAGTGTGACGTTTGGTTCTAGCCATAGATAAACATGAACTCTCTTTTTAAAATATCTTATATTGTGCGGGGTTGCCGCTTCTACCTCAAACCGATGGCAAGGTACGTTTTCTTAATGGAATTATCTATATATTATTACATTTTTGTATTGTCCTAAACATTCTACACACTTTTTGTTGTTAACTGTAGTCAAATTCAACTGTTTTCGAGAAAATGGCGCTTGAAAATTGACATTTATGACCCCTTGAAGCTCCCAAACGACTTAACTCACAAACGAAATGGTTTGCACTTTCCTATCTTAGTTTTTAGTTATCTATCTCATACAACAATTACTAATTTCACATTAAATGTCAAATTTTGACACTTCCTGTCAAACCAGAAATTGGTGTGGGAAATATATAATTAACAACTAGATAGGAAAGTGAATTCCATTTCGTTGCAAGTTAGGTCGTTTGGGAGTTACAAAGCTTTAAAGGGTGAAAAATGTCAATTCCCAAGCGCCATTTTCTCAAAAACAGTTGAAGTTAGGTATAAAAAACATAACACAAGAAGGATTTAGACTGTTTAGAACAATACAAAAATGCAATAATATACAGGGCATTCCATTTAGGAAAGGATTTTGCCACCGGGTTAAGGTAGAAGCGGCAACACCAAACAATTTAAAATATTTTAAAAAGAGAGCTTATATTAATCTGAGCCACTGAGCGCGAATAACCCTGCATTTTTTGACACCTACCTAGTCATATTATATAAACCCACGTTTAGAGTGTAGAAAATATATTAACCACGTTTTATAAAAGCGCTTTTTCAAAAATTCTTAAGTCTTCATATTTTCGAGTTCTACTATATACAGGGTAACTCAAAATTAAACATAAAGCTCTACGGATATTTCTCGAAAAAAAAAATAAGAAAGAAATTTATCAGCATGGAATTTGGCACTGAAACGCAACAAACTGTTTAAAGCTTATAGCACCATAGCAATATCATAATTAGACTTATAAATTTATCTTATTTTGTTACCGTAAAAGTATAACGTTACAACACCCACTTCCTCGGGGAAGAAAAATTTTGAAAATATTTTTCGCTATAAAGCCAAATTTGAAATTCAATAAAACTTGAAAGATATAAGATAATTTAGAAATATTAATGAGTTATACTGGGAAATTTAAAGAAAGTCATCTTACTTGGAATTCTTACAACTAAATTCTAAAGATGTATCTAACTTTACATTTGGTTGTGAAACAACCATTAAATAATATCATACATTACATAATGTACACCTAAAAGATAAGATCTTAAAGTTTTTTTTAACCTTAATCATTTTTGTTATTTACAAAATAAATTTAACTTACACTATATGTTACAATATCCTTCGGGAGATTCTTCAGATTTCCCAAGAGGCAAATACACATCCACCAAGAAAGCGGTCAACTCCATACCCTCCCAACTAAGGTAGAGAATGGTGGGTCGTTGAGCATAAAGTTGATTGGCCCCACTTCCTTGGCCGAGGTATACTCCCCTCAAGGGTAACCAAAACAAATCCTCGAAGTATAAGGAGTCCAAATTAATGAGACGGTAATATTTAATTTGAAAGTACATAAAAACAGTTTGGCATTTTGCCGGGATATAGACTAAGTGCCCTAACCACATTATAGCAGTGGTCAACGCTGACATGGTTTGCACCAAAAGATAAATATTTTCTAAAAAATTCTTGAAAATGGAAAACGCAGATAAAAGATTAAGCTCCAGAGATTTTTAAGTAGGATGGCCTGGAGAGTTAAGTTCCATCCCAGCCAAAACTCTATGTTCTTCTTACGTATTTCCTGTTTGAGGTAAAATGACCATCTGTACCAGAAGGAAAGGTGGGAATTTAAATAACCCATCTAATAAAAGGGACTCTGACTGATTATGTACAAAAAGGAAATCTAAAAAGGTATCAAATAATATTTACAATTTTCGAAAGGTACAGGTACACAAACGTCTTTCCTTTGTGAATTAGGTATATGTACAGTTAGTTAGCTAAGAAAGTTTTAAAGCTATTCCATGGACTTAATTTATACTTACATTTTTTTTAAAGATAATATGCAGGCATTTTCTCTCCTCTTGGAGAAAATCTGCAAAAGTTTGCGTGCAACGAAAGATAGGTAGATAAAAGATACGTATCTTAGATAAATAGATAAGAAATAGCTATCATAGCTAAATATCTTTAGCTAAGAAAATAAAAGGTAATGGTGCACCAAAATTTTCCATTTTAGGCACTCGACAGATAAAAAGATAGTTACGTTTTTAAAGGTAAATTTTAAAAACTTCAGAATTCAAATTAAATTTCCGGAGATCAAATCTCTTTATCTGAATCAAAGGATTCAGGTCCGTAGTAGGGTTTCAATTTTGAAATGTGTCAACATTCGGCATCTCTACCATCTAAGTGATTTAACTCATAGGTAGTTTCTGATTTTACATTGCGTACTACGCATAAGACAAATTTTTCTGCTAGTTTCGCAGTGAAGTCATTAGCCGCAACAGATAAGACCATATTTCTTTTCCATACCTTGTCACCTATTTTATAAACCTGTTCACGCCTTCGCAAATTATAAGTTTTACAATTTTTCTTACAGGCAGTAGAAAGGTTTTCTTGAACCTTATAAATTTCAGGTAATTTTTTAAGTTCAGTGACATATGATTCTCGGTTTTCTTGATAGATGTCAGTAGTATAGCAGGGGCGGTCCTGCGACACCTCGATGGCATCTTGACCACCGATCGGTCCCAGGAGCTCTTCGGCTCACCTGCCTGCAAGAAGTGTTTACCTGTCACTTTTGTACACCTGTCTTAAGCGTGACACCTGGTTTGCACAGGTAGGTGTTATTTTTAAAAAAAAATTCCAAGAAGCGAGCTTCGCCGAGCCTCGCGTCATCACAAGAGCCTCGCCTCGCCGAATTCCGAGAATTGTTTTTCTGTTAATGTTGGACGTAAGACTAGAAGTCAGGTTCGCAGATAAGAAAAGGTCGAGTACCGAGAATTGTTATTCTGTTAATTAAAATGAATATGTTCGGACTAGAGGTCAGGTTCGCAGATAAGAAAAGGTCGAGGATGTAGATAAGGAGATGTTTGTGTAGTATTGAGATGAGCAATAAAATATTGTTTTATAGATAAGTTAAATATTTATTTCGAATAATAAACGATAAAAAACGTATAGCGCTTAAAATAATTAATATAACGAGATTTGTTTTCAACTATTTAAAATTAATGTGTTCGAGCCACAAGAGTTCGAGTCTGGTCTAATTTTCTATTAAGATAATGGAATAAAACTCAACTTTGAAATAATTTGGATTTATTTAAATTTTCAGATAGAAATATAAAAAAAAGTCAAACTTTTCAAATAATGTTTATTAAAACAATATTAATAAATACACTATTCTTGAAATTTTCTTTTCTTTCTTTCGTAAAAAGCAAATTGTGCAATATTGTACGAAGTTTCCATTTTAATTCGGGTCCAGTAATTTTGAGTCGAGTTGTCACTGATGTTAGCATAGAAATAATCTTCATCCATCTGTCGCCATCCCCAATCATCTTGTTTTAAAACAATACATTTTAGAACGCAAGCCGATAAATTCAGTCACAACCTGACCACAACATTCATCCTTCATTAGCCCATAAACTTTTTTATTTTTTTGTTGAATAGTGTATACGTTGTCTTTAGGGTAATCTGACGTATCAAACATATGTATATTTTCCCTAATGCAGTCATAAATATTATAATTTGAAAATAGATAAATAAGACTGTCAGTGTCAGTGTCAGTGTACATTAATTTAGCATTAGACTGGAATTTCGGTATAATAAAATTGTAATGAAAATCGTATATTATCGTTTTTGAAATATCCAAAATAGACATACCGATGTAAATTGGTTTATTAAATTTTATGTTTAATCGGTTCATTTCGATTAAGACTAGACTTTCTGTAAAAATTTCACAACTGTGAAAATTAGGTTGTGAAATGTAACAATTTGCACCATATTTGCCTGACCATTTCGAAACTAATTTTATATCACGATATTTGCGTACATTTTCAATTGTTTTTCCATATGGTGCGTTATTCATCAATTTAAAGAAATTTTTTTCAAACTTGTTTTTACTGTTTATTCTGAGAGTAGTATTTAGGTCTATATATTTTTTTAGCCATGGAGATTGTTTAAATTTTAAACACCTATGAATTTTTCCAATTTTAAGACCCAATTTGATGACTAGCTGCAAATTTTTGTGATGAATACCGTAACGTTTCTTATCATAAAGAGTGGTTAATAGTTTGGGAAGTGAAGTAGCTGAAGTTGGTGGTTCAGGACAGAGTGGTAAATCCTTATGTGTTTCAAATAACTCTTTTGTATAATAAAGGTACACTTCGAAAATATACCCATATTCATTATTATCGGCTGCATCTAAAATATTTGTTTCCTGATAGATATCTTCAACCCACTGAAAGTCTCCAGTAGGCAGAGGATAACTCATAGCAGTACCATATAAATTTACAACATCGAAATACATGAGATAGCTAGATGGTTTGTCAGGATTATATTCTGTACCTATATATTCATTATTAGCCTTAGCGTATCTATTTGAGCATTGTGAAATTCCCCCTCTTATACCCTTTTCAATAAACATGACCATATCAATATCTGTTAAGAGGTCCAATTTTACTTCACTATTTTTTAACATGCTATCAAATGCTAATCCTGGTGCTGTATAATAATGTAGAGGGTCCAATTGATATGTTTCCAAACAGACTTTGCGGAAGTTTTCAAAAACATCAACTAAAAGTAGGACATCGGTTTTAAGATACAATTCAGCATATTTTTGAAGCCTTTTAATTTTAAACCTATCCCACACCGTAGAAGCATGTTGATACTCTTCGGTTAATATGTTTGAATTAGAAATAGAACTATAAAATAGCTGTATTGGAGGTAAACTGTTATCTTGCAGTTTTTCCCAAGAGTCTAGATATTCGTAAGGAAATACCCCCTTCCTGGTCACTAGTTTAAATTTAACATCATCCGGATAGTAGTATCTTGTAACAGTTTTTTTGTGATCCTCTAAATAGGATGCTAGTTTTTCCAAGGAACTGGCCATAAAACGAAATGAATCGATAAATCTAAAGCTGATATCTGAATTTTCAATGTACTTGGTGAAAGATATTTATTTTTCTTTATTAAGTGGAAGCAAACTAATTATACCTTTCACTTCTGTAGAAAGGGCCTTGATTAAGAAGTGACTATCGTAACCCCATAGATTATGAAATATTACAGGCACAGTTTTTTTTATCTGAAAATTTTAAATTACATGATTTATGTGCAGCTCCTCGGAATAACCCCGTTAAATGACAATGGTCTCTTACTTTATAGTTATCCCCTAAAAAAGGTTCATTACAAAAATGACATGTTTTTGCTTGACAATAAGCCTCATTTTCTTGTTTACTTAGAGGTATCATAGATTGTGGGTTTGAATATATTGAATTAACTTTATAAGCAATTTCGCCAAGTTCCTTGACAAACCATTCTTGACACTTTTCTCCAGTATATGAATGAAATTCCGATAGCGAATCATCATAAGAACATTTAAGAAAATATAAAATACTAAATGGTTCATGTTTTTGATTTCTTAGTGCATTGCTTGTCTTCATACTTAACAAGCATGCTCTCTAAATCTGCGTAAATTGCAAAAGGAACCAATAATTTATGTGAGAAATTTTTAAAAGTTAAAATTTTTTTATTTTCCTTTGGCATTGTAATTTTACATTTATTTAATAATTGACAATCTTTGGAATGTTTTTTCAAAATGGGTTCAGTTTTAAAATGATTGAGACAACGCTCGCAAAACCATTTTTTATGTTTTCTATTACCCATTTGGGTATTCAATAAACCACTTAATTTTTTATGCATGCAAAATGAAATGTTGTGTTTGCAGGTTCGAGAAAATATTGTGTGTTTTCTAATTCAACGTTATTACAAGGTAGTATAAGTAAATTAACTGTATCTGTAAAATATTCTATTTTGCTTAATAATAAGGGTAAAATTTCTCTCTTTCTTAAACAAAAAACATTAATAGCTAAGTTGTTCATTCTTTCAAACTTGGAAATATCTTTTAGAGCAATTGGAAATTGAATTCCGTCATATTTCAAATAGTGACTGAAATGATCATAAGATGACGTGCGTGAAACGTTTTTGCCTTTTCTGGGTCCACGTACAGCACACATGATAGCCCACAAAAAACAATAAACGTCTTTATTTTTAATATTGATAACACTTTTAGTTTTTTTTATGAATTCAGGCAATTGCACATAAGTGGAAGACCCCACGCTTATTGGATTAAAAGAATTAATATTTACTTTCAAGTACCAAATTTCACACAAGGCCCAACCACTGTCTCTTTCTTGAAATTTTTCAAGTTGAACCAAAATCTTATCAGTAACGTGTATCTTATACCATTCAGTCAGATTCGTAGATGGTTCAATTAGTGAATTTTTCGTTGTAAAATGTTTAGCGGATTTTTCTAAATTTTGAGGTTTTATAAATAAACCTGAAAACACAACATTTACTTTAATCATAGAATTTTTAAGTTCAGTTTAAATCCTGTTTGAAAAAATACGAAAAGCACTATTTAAAAACTCTCTTGGTTCTTTCATCTTCAAATTGTTAATAATTCCCGTTTTTATTCTCCCTTTAAAACAAGAATCAACATCTTCCCAAACTAATTTTCTTTTTAATAGACCCTTGTTATTTTTTAAATGCAATTTAAAACGCAATAAAAAGTGTTTTAAAATTGACAAATTACTTTCCACTCTATTATAACTAGAACTATGAACTATTTTTTAAACATTTTTTAATAATGGCAATTGATTTTTTTAGATAACAAATATGCGTTTGGTAATCTTCTTTTGTTTTAAGTAATCTACTTACCATTTCAGTTTTCTGGAACGCCTCACTTGAAAATGAATCTAGGACTTTGTTGCTGCTGGACGACATTTTGGTTTTTGTTTTCTTTTAGTGTAGTGGCAAGAAAAACTACAAAGACTGCAGTGTGAATAAGTTCGGTGTGTGCATGATAATTTATATACAAAACTCTTATCAATCATTCGCGTCATTTCTATTGACAACACACACACACGCAAAGTAGCATGGTATAATCATGTATATGTAAAATTTTCCAGAAGATAAGTCACGTTGCACCAAAAACATGTTTTATCAAATATAGGTCACGTTGCATGACCTTTGTATTTTTATTTTCCGTTATCAAATGCAAGTCACGTTGCACGACGTACATTACATTTTTCTTTTTTCGTTATCGAATACAAGTCACGTTGCAAAATATTAGGAAAATTTCTGTTTTTGCTAGTAATTATGATAAAAGATAAAGACACATTTACTGTGGACGTGGTGTTATAATATGTACCGCAGCAAATTTTGTTGAAAATTTCCTTTGAAATTAATGAATACTTTTATCGTCGTCTACGTGAAAATTGTTATTTTTTTAATCATAAATTTGTATTTATACTCGTCCAGAGCTTGCATTTGGTATCAGTTCTCTGTCTATCCGTTTTTTGGAAACAGCCAAACGAAAATATTCAAGAAGGCAACAGTACCCAGTACACTTGTCGTATTTTCTGAAGATAAAATAAACTTTCCTGTGCGTCACGTCTTGGTTGTTATGAAACAGCTTTTTCAGTAAGTATTTGTTAATTTTTTTTTGTTAAAGTGTTAGTGAACGTACCATTTATTAAAATAACAGCTCCTTTTATTACATTTTGTGCAAGAATTTGTTTAGCTAGGTGCTGTAGATTATTTTATATATTCAAGCTTTTCAGTGAAGCAATATTTTTTATTTTTGCAAAAATACTGAATATATAAAAATGATTCCTATGAGGTGTTATAAAACCTGTATTTAGAGAAGTTTTTTTTTCCTTTCAAATATGGTGTTGATAGGATTCTCGAAAGGGATGATAAGGTGTATATACACCTTACTTATAGTCCCCGGAGAGAAACATTGAAACGAAAATTTGGAAATCTCCCCGTACGCTATCTACGGACAAAAATCAATAATGATGAGGAATTTAGGATACTCGAAAGAGTGGTAAAACGGTTCAAATTTAATCTTGTAGACGAGGATGTGGAAACAACTATTAGTGAGCAGCAACGACGAACACTACCATCAACATCATCGTCGTCGTCGTTGTCGTCGTCGTCGAAACGGCAAAAGTTGACTGTGGAGGAGGTCTATTCCTCCAGCGAGGATGAAGAGCAACAACAACAACAAGAACAAACAAATGTAAATTCATTTTAGTAATTTTAGTATTCTTTTTTTTCAGATTTAAATATAGTTAGAAGAGTATATTTATTCTATTATTACAGAAAAATCAACTAACTTTGATAGAAGGTTATAATTACCTAAGCTTAAAAAAGTGTTGGACTTCAAAATCATTACATGATGTGATTGTTGCTGAGGTTCTGGATGAGGTAAAAATCATTAACCTATTACTAAAATCTTGTCCGTGTAGATCCTTTGTAGCCGATGGTTATCCTAGTTATTTAGTAGGTCGAACCAAAACTTACGCAGATAATGACATGTTTATTGAACTTAGTCCTGTATGTGAAGCGGTATGTTTATTGATTTTAAATATACTGATAGAGAAACTTAAGAAAAAGGTTATAGAAGTGTACAAAGTATAACAACTGTAAATAATTACTCAACAAAATTTTTCTTACGAAATGTTGTCGTCAAAAAAGGTTTTTTATTACAATTGATATTTTTGAAAGAAAACTCTAACCATTTAACTTTTGAAGAACTAATTATACATACGATAACTAATTTTGATTTAGATATATGTAAAATTGCTTTATTTAGGCAAAATAATTCGTTACATACAATTCAAATGAATCAAATTAAGAAAATTGTATTCCAAGAAAGCTTAATCGTCGTGATAAATATATAGAAAGACGCCTTGAAAATATATTGAATGTAGACACCTTAGCAATGATATGTTTGAAAAAAATAACATGTCTAAAAGTAGGATAACGATTTGAATAAATCCAATTTACATAATATTTTAGTTTTTTATTTCAAGCCTCATTACAATTTCTACATTTAAATGTATTCCAATGATATAAATTAAATACGTTTTCCAAGGTACAATTTAATGTATTACTATCATTTTGCTGACAACGATAAGACTTGAATATATTTTGTAATTCGGCCAAGGGTGGACATCCTCTTGTTTCCAAATCAATAACGGTGTAATTTGTTTTGAACAGTAATCGGGTCAACCACTCCAATTTCTGATTTCCCTTTACTGCAGTGATATTGTTGGTGTAGTCGTTATTCCAAGAGTCCACAGTGTCATATCCATTTTCTTCATTAATAAAATCTTTTATAAACTCAGTCAAATTTTCATATTCCAAATTTTCAAAAGCATCGTTTGACCATTCCACGCCATGTACGTTGTTGGTTAACCATTTCATGTGATTTCTAATTTGGTCTTTGCAAAAGTCCAATTCAAAAGGAAGTTTAACTGAAGCATGTTTATAATTTTTATTTGAGGTATTAAGAATTGCAATTTCCTTGCACAAAAAAGTTGAGCTGCCATATTGAAATCCTTGTATATCCATTACAAACATGACTCTTTTTAAAACGTTCACTATACTGCTGCTGCTGAGACTACTCCACCTTTCACCGCGAACAATCGATGACTGACGTTTTACTTTTGACACTTTGAAATTTAATATACTTTAACTGTACTGGTTAAAGGATTGTATTTGACTAAACGATCGTGTAGAATCAAACAGAATGCTGAGGTATTGTTTGTTATTGTTTTAGTTGTTTCGAATTCAATGCGAATATCAACAGCTCCACCTTTTAGGATGTCTTCACCTTGACGTGAACAGTCAACAACAATTAATGCTGCTTTAGTCTTGTATGTTGTTGGGTCATAACACGGATCACTCTGATTTTTATAATAACAGGATTTTTGAAATTGTTGATACATTTCATACGCAAGCGCATATTTATTGTTATCAAAGTCCAAATTTAGATTATCGTATGGAAACATATCAGAGTTCAAATACACCTTCAAATTTAATAAACTGCAATGCTGAAAATGACTCGCATTTTTCGCAATATTATTTTTCACACCAGTTTGAAAACCAATGATGATAAAACGAGGCTTCTCCAATTGATTTGATGATTTCACTGCCCATGTGTGATTTTCGCTTTGCTGCAGTTGTGGGTATTCATGTAGTTCCCAACTTCTGAAAACAATCGTTAATTGTTTTAAGTAAACGTAATTTTTGAGTATCACTAACGGTAACATGAACCATTTTCCACAATATTTTACTCAGTGTAACTTTATAGGGTTTCCTTTTTGTCATTTTTTTGCATGATTCCCTCTGTATCAGAATTGCTTCTAATTAATATTAATTCTTGACGAAGATTCATGATTATCTTATGAAAATCCTCCGTAAAACCCATCAACATTTTTAGCGGAATACAAATATTAAAACTACCGTTACCATCCAAAATTTTTGGATTGTCTTCACAATCCCATCCAGCATTCTGAAGTGCAAAATATTCAGCTTTCGAAAATGATACGTAACCTTTCATTGTTGTGGCTATGCCGGGATTTCGAACCCGATCGATAACCACTCCTCCTAGTTCATAGCGAATTTCATCAAACAAATGAACAATTCCGTTATTGATAAAAGTTACATTATCACTATAGGTATTATCGTTTTTAAGCAACTTTCCTTCAATGTATAAAAAGCTTTGACTCGGTAACGTGTATAAATCTTGTGTTTGTATTGGTATTCTAATTTCATCGTTATTGTTTAGAGTTGTTGAGGAATAAGGTTGATGTGTATGGTATTGATAATTTATGATTGAGTCACCATTTAGCACATTTTCTCCCACTTTTAACATGTTATAACTCATTGTTTTTGTGCCTATATCTACACTTGCAAACTAATATAATAAAAATTCTTTCCAAACTTGTAGTAATCCGTAATTTAAAACTACACCAAAATCTTTGTAATTTTCCAATTTTTAATTTTGATTTTTCGTTTTTAGATGTTAACTCCTTAAATGTTCTGGTGGAACTAATAGTTGTCTGTTCATCTAATTGGGTTTTATGACAATTTTCAAACGAGTCCTTTATTATATTTAAAGAATTATGATTATACAGAAAAACCATTTTAAAGAATTCGCTTCAAATGTAACCTTATCGTTACTAGCTCGTTTCTGAAATGAACTAATTTCTTATCCTGATTAGTTATTTTAAGGATTATCTCATCGATATATCGTGTGCTGATTGGTAGATAAATAACATTCGATGGCTTCTGGACTATTTTGAAACCTGGTGGCACTGTTGGATAAAACAAATGGATAATATGAACTAAATCTCCATTATTATAGGAATTTGTCACTTGATTACATTCTATACATATTGAATTAACTTAAAATATATTTACAGGATTATGGGAAATGTGTCTTTTATTGGGCTCGAGTTGCTTGCTACCGAATCCCAGTAAACTGCCGATTGAATTTTCTTTGCTGAAATCAATTTTACGGTTACATTTGATTTCACACTGTAAAGTGTTATGGTTCGCTTCCAAACGAAGTGTGATTGGATCCTTTTCTTTTGAATGAAATCTCAGATACGTCGTCAAATATTTTTGAATATCGCTAATTTCGTAGGATCCTTCAGGTATAACAACGTGCTCATCTCCACAATGAAAATTGTTATTGCTACTATCAATGTTAGGAATTGAGTTGTAACTTTCAAAATTTATTAAACCCAAAACATAATTTTTGTTTTCATTCAAAACAATGGGTGGATAAATTTTGGTTGAAAGTACAGACTCCGTTCCCGATAAGGTAAACGTATAAGACATGTTTAACTACTTTTCGGATCAAAGTATTTACATTAAATAAAACAAAAACTATAGTTATATTGGTATTTATTCTAAATCTACAGAATGATACAAACATTTCAGACATAAGTGACCACATATAAACGAGTCATAAGGTTGGTAACAACGATGATTATAAAATATGTTACAAATACCATTAGAGTTAAAATATTTACACACTTCCAGAGGAGGTTTTAAATTTCCAAAACTATCAAAATAATAAACATTATTTCTATGTTTCCAATAAGCAGTCCAATGAGTTCCTGGTCCAGAAAAATTGTCTAAATTGATAATACCAGATTCGTTTTGGTAAATTTTCTTCGGTAATCGATCCTTCTTAAACACTCCTCGAAAACAGGGTATTTTGAGTAGTTTAGTATACTTTTCAATATCAAAGTTACTTAAGGCACGGTTAGGTAAGATTATCGGTATTTTTTTTTCCTGAGATGATTTCTTAAAAAAAGGCCTAAACCAGTTTTGTATGGTTTTAAAAAGAGACCTTTTCCCAATGCAATGGATTCCATCGTCTTGTTGTGGCGTTCGCTTTCTTGCAATTGTTGTTTGGCAGCACGAGCATCAGATACGGCCTTTGCGATGCCGGCAGCTCCTCCACTTAACGCACCTAATGCACTCAGTCCCGCAAAAATAGGGATCAAAGGAAGAAAACCTCCAGTTTTTGGAATTTTAATTATTCTTGGCCGTCTGATTTTGGTATTATTAACTGCTTTCATAGCTATCTTAACAGCATCGTAAATATTGGATGGTTTTTGATTTAAAATAGTACCTTTAATCTTTTTCATAACTGATTGAAAACTTTTTAATTTTGTACTGCTTCTTTTTTTCCCGCTAACTTTTGGTCTTTTTGCCTTTTTGCTTTTCTGCTTCCGAGGTTTACTTTTTTTAATTGCTGCCATGTTTACTACTTTCTGTTGGAAAAGTTTTTAATACACTAAATGTTGAAGCCAGATAAATGAAAATATATACTATTTTTTAACTTTTTTTTTCAATGGGCCACTAGCAAATTCGTCATGAAAATTATCGTCGTCGTCATCATCGTTTAATTTACGCTTATTGGATAAGTTTGCCGATTTTATTTCAAATTTTAATTTTTTCCTATCCATTATATCATCATCAGAGTTATCTATCTTTCGTTTGAGTGCCCTATTTTGATGTTGTTGTTGCAAATCTTGTTCAATCTCGTTCTCTAAGTTCTTTCGTTTCCCATCATCATCATTCTCAATAAAATTAGAAGGGTATTTCATTTTTTCCTTTATTTTCTTCTCATGAGAATTATCGTATTTTTGTTGTTTAATTTTTGTTCCCTTTTTGACTTGTTTTCGATACACCTTTCCAGTTTGACCTTTTACTTTATCGAGTTTGTTTAGCAAAATCCCATCTTTTTCACATAATCACGCATAGCCTTCACACTGTGTTCCATTATTTTTTTAAGATACTTGTTACCATGGATTCTATTGTATGACTGATTTAAATTGGGGTTATTACTCAAACTTATATCCCCACTGCTAGTACTTATACCTAGCTTTATTTTAGTTTGCATTGCAGCTGAAATACCTGCAGCGGCTAATTTTTCTTTCCAGGATGCATTCGATGAATTTATTCTGCTTAAAGCGTGTTTAAGTAAAATTTTATCTGCCGCATTACGATCTGATACGTTTTGATATTGTGAATAGGCAATATCATGATTTTTACATGCTTCATCTAACGGGTTAATTCCTTTATCACCACGTCGTAAACGTTTCTCTAATTTAGTTCCTGGACCACAATAGTTATACCCTGGAAGATGTAATTCAAATGGAAGTTTGTTTATCATTGAGTTTAACAAACCTTCCCCATTAATCGTTCGTTGTTGTTGTCGATCAATCGAATAATACCTCATTTTAAAAGAAGTAAATAAAGACTGAATATAAATAACAGCGTATTATGGCTTTATAATTAGTTTTACATCGGATATTTAACATGGAGGAGAAAAAGAAGAAACATATCAAAATTGTGAAACAAAGAACATCTTTAACAGTAAATAATCATGATGTGAAAAAAAAACAAAAATATTAAACACAGTATATTATTACCATCTACTGTACGATGCATCATATCAGGACTTTCAAACTGTGGAAAAACCAATATCATGCTAAGCCTTCTTGAACATCCCAATGGTTTGAAATTTGAAAATGTCTACGTCTATTCAAAGTCTCTGTATCAACCTAAATATATGTATTTAGAGAAATTATTAAAACCAATAAAAGGAATCGGTTACTATGCATTCGATAATAGTGAACAAATATTTCCATCTGACGCTAAAGCAAATTCAATTTTCATATTTGATGACGTCGCGTGTGATAAACAGGATGTTATCAGAGAATATTTTAGTATGGGACGTCACAATAATATAGACTGTTTTTACTTGTGTCAAACATATGCAAAAATACCCAAACATTTGATAAGAGACAATGCTAACGTCTTAATATTATTTAAACAGGATGACTTAAATTTACATCATGTATACTCTGATCATATTGGTACTGATATGTCATTTGACAGCTTTAAAACCATATGTTCATTCTGTTGGAAAGAACCATTTGGTTTTCTATCTATATTTAAGGATAATAAAATTGATGAAGGTCGATATCGGTTATGTTTTGATAAATATATATATCTGTAGTATCGCTTTTATAAATTATTACATAGTTGAACGTTGAAAGTTCATCATCATTATCATCATGGCTCCTGCTCGTACCACGAAAAATAAAAAGGAAAAAACTAAAGATCAATCAGTTAAGAAAAAAATAATTTCAAAGAGAAAAGATATAAAGAATAAACTACATATCTTAAAACATGGACAAATAGCCCACGAGAATGTATTTCAGCCTATAACAAAACATTTGGAGGTGATTGAGAACAAATTGGATCGAAAGAAGTACACTCCTGAAAGTTTGATATCGGAACTTAAAAGAAGGGAACAATTTTCTGATGACGATAACTATGATGATGATAATGATAAAGATGACGAGGAGACACTTTTTGGGGACCATAATAGTGAAGAGGAAAATGAGTCAGTGAAATCGGAACCTATACCCTCCACTTCTATACCATTAGAGTTTAAGGATACTCCTACAGGAAACAAAATCACACATGCATATCAAACTGCACCAAAAATGAAAAGAAAATTATTTTCTTCCACGACAAAATCATCGTCGTCGTCGTCATCACGGAAACCATATAATCTTAGAAAATTAATAATAAAAAACGTGCATGTTGAAATCGAAGAAGAGGAAATTAGGAAACAAAGGGAATATGAAAAAACACTAAATCAAACTATAAGAGAAAATTCCAAGTAAAGTTTGATAAGGATATCGAACGGTTTTCTATCGGTAAAAAAACGATAGATTTCGATGGAGCTGATTTGATAATTGCAGGAAAAAAATATAAAGGCACTAATGGATTATATGGCTTTTTATTTAATCAGAATGTTCCCACCATCTATACAAATGATGACGCAAAAAACTATACTCACATATTATTTAAAACAAATGCTATCAAAAATGTAAAATCAAGTAAAAATAAGAAATTTAGAAAATTTATTGAACCAATAATAAATAAAACTGAGAGTAATTATACCAGTCCAACTGATGATGACGATGATGATGATGTTTTGAAACAGGGGGAGGGAATGTCTATGAAACTTTCAAACGATCCTATTGATTACGTTTTTTGGGATGATCCTAATGAATTGGTTGAGAGATTGGTGCTACTAGTTGCGTCTCAGGCTGCTGGTAATACAAATCACGTATCGTAAATCGAACCCTTAAAGGAGTGATGTGGAAAGAATTTAGTCTTCAAGGATCATACAAGTGGTTTGATATATTAAAACAAATCGTTTATTCCTATAATAATCGAGTACACACTACCACAGGTTTAAAACCGGCTGAAATTTCAAAAAAGCATGAAAAACTGCTATTAAACACAGTTTATAATCGAATTAAAATGACATCGAAACCAAAATTCGAGATAGGTGACCATGTAAGAATTTCCAAATTTAGAGGAGTTTTTGATAAACAATACCAACCAAATTGGTCAACAGAAATTTTTAGCGTAAAAAAAGTTCAACTTACAAATCCAGTGACATACCTACTTCAAGGTGCAGAAAAACAAGACATCAAGGGAGGATTCTATGAACTTCAATTGCAAAAAGTTAAATATCCAGACATTTATTTAGTTGAAAAAGTGTTAAAACGTAAAAACAATAGAGTAATTGTAAAATGGTTAGGTTTCAGTGATAAGCATAATAGTTGGATAGATAAAAATAATATAGAGTGACTTAATAAAATAATTTTGTTTCATGTACGTTTTATTTATTATATATTATTTACATGTTTTTTACAAATAATTTATTTATCCTCAAACAGAAAAACAATATTTATAATTATATAACAACTTGGCGTTTGATAATGCACAATGCCAAGTAGTGCCATATGGATCCTTGTGAAAGTGACATTCGGGAACTTTCTTAAACTTGCTTAGCTTCGGTTCACTCTCCAGAGGTATTTTAAAAATTTTTTCCACACTTATAAATTTTCTTAGAAAATTCACCTTTTCATCTCCTTTGACGTATATTTTTGGGGCATTATATCTTTTCATCACATGTTCTAAGACATTTGCTATTTCGTTCAAGTCTACTAAACCAGACTCCCATATGAGACCATGATATGAGTTTTCGAGATAAGATATCGTTTTTAAATTATGGCCTTTTAACATGCTTTTGTTATACGGTGGTTTGAAAAGAAAATTTGAACAACGTGTTCCATCATACACAGCTAGTTCTTTTGGAATAAATCCAGAGGTACAATTAAATCCCTGGATATCAAGACAAAATTGAATTTTCTCCTGCCATAGTTCGAGTTACGAGACACTACTGACGCCTAGTTCAATCTACTTTCTTTTATAAATAAAACTCTACCACTTTTTTTTAATTATTGTTCTATTGGTGAGTAAAAATTACGTGAATTTACATCACACCCACTAAGTAAAACTAAAAACAAATAAAATAAACCATAGTAGTTTTTTTTACATTTTAATTTCAATATTTTTGTACTGTTCTATTTTGACATTAAAATCATAGACCTAATACTATTTACACCAAATACATAATTCACTAAACAAGTATCACAAAATTTTAATAACTTCACTCTAGGTTTTAAGTGTTTATTAATATTTTTTTCAACTAAACAATTACATATTTGACATAAAAATTGTATTCTTTCAAAATCCATTTTGTGTAACGTACAGGGTCTTATTATAATAAATATATAATTTGACATGTACTGTAAACAGTAGAATTTACACTAAAAATGTCTCCTAATTCTGTCTGACCAGTGATGTAAACAGTGGAGTGTGCACTAAAAATGTCTTTTAGTTCTACAGGCTTACATTCAAGATAAATATTTTTATTTCGAAAATATCTGGCAGCATACCAGTTACAATATATATCTGCAGGTTCATTAATATTCACAGGAACATATGTTAAGTTTGATACACTGTCTTTTAAGTGAGGCACTAGACCTATTTGCTGATTAGCCAAATTAAATATTTTATCGTTTGGCTTTACATTTTCATCAGGTTTTATTAAATCATAATGTATGTGAAACCATACATTATAACCAGTGTCTTGAAATGTTCTTAAATCAACATTTCTCAAAATATAATATCGTCTATTATTAATTAAAACAAAATTATAACTGCGCTCTTCTGGATAATATTTCTTTGTTGTCGTCGCCGTCGTTGGTTGACTATTAGTTAGGACACAATAATTGAAAAGAATACCAAAGAAAAATAAAACAAATTTACTCATTATTTTGCAGCCTTCTCCTTCTTTCGTACTCTTCTTTTAAATAATACAAAACGGTATATCTATTAATCCACTTTTGTCCGTTAACCTCTTTGTGAATTTTTTCACAGCGGCAAAATGCACAGGTGTTTGGAGATATTGAGTTCCCTTTACACTCTTGACACGTTCTGTCGACTGGAACAGGCATATGTTACCACTAGTCTGGTTCGTGATCGACTGCTATTAAATCCTCTGTATTTTACATATATATTAATTACTTTAAGTGCTATACGTTTTTTATCACCTGGTATAAGCTATTATTCGAAACAAATATTATTTATTAAAACATTATTATTGCTCATCTCAATACTACACAAAGATCTCCTTATCTACATCCCCGACCTTTTCTTATCTGCGAACCTGACCTCTAGTCTTACGTCGTCGAAAATTAAAACAAGCTATTCTCGGTATTTTTCCAAAAACTAATATTTTACGTATTTATTCAAACATTGCTCATCTCAATACTACACAAACATCTCCTTATCTACATCCTCGACCTTTTCTTATCTGCGAACCTGACCTCTAGTCCGAACATATTCATTTTAACTAACAGAAAAACAATTCTCGGTACTCGACCTTTTCTTATCTGCGAACCTGACCTCTAGTCTTACGTCCAACATTAACAGAAAATCAATTCTCGGAATTCGGCGAGGCGAGGCTCTTGTGATGACGCGAGGCTCGGCGAAGCTCGCTTCTTCGAATTTTTTTTTTGAAAAATAACACCTACCTGTGCAAACCAGGTGTCACGCTTAAGACAGGTGCACAAAAGTGACAGGTAAACACTTCTTGCAGGCAGGTGAGCCGAAGAGCTCCTGGGACCGATCGGTGTCACCCTCATTTTTAACATTGTCATAAAATTCCCCATGTAAGGGTACTTTCCTACCAAAAACTAGTAAATATGGAGTGTATCCTGTAGATTCATGGATTGCTGAATTCAGTGCACTTTGACATTCTAGAATGTGTATCCCAGGCTTTATGTGAGTCTTTAATGTAAGAACGTATAGCAGTATCTATATTACGATTTACTCTTTCTACAGGATTAAAATTAGGATGATATGTACAATTATACCAAACTTTAGGAATATTGAATTTTTGAATCATTTCATTAAATATTTTTCCCTTATGGGCTGTAGTATTATCAAGACTTAAAACTCTAGGTACACCAAAAGGTAAAACTACACCCCATTTATATATTGGGACTGATTTTACTGAAGTACTGACTGAACTGGTGGTAGGTTGAGTAACACGCCCACGTTGGGCGCCAATTCTATATAACGTAAACTCCGGTGTTATAAGTCACGTTATAAAGATTTGTTACGTAACTGCAATTTTAAGAGTTTGCAATTACGACCCGTAGGCTAGCTCGTACGGTGGTTCGGCTTTGGGGGAATTTAAAACTTTTCAATCCGTTTCATTTAGTGTATGAAAAAGGAAAGTCAAAAAATATATATAAAATGGAAGGGCGCCAACACACGTAAAAAAAGAGAATCTACATTACGTCCTTCATACACCGTTTACCCGTGTGTTAGTAAAAATGCTGAGACAAACAGTGAAACACAATATACAATTATTATTTCCCTTTATTTCAGATTATACTTGTGAATATTTACCAGTGTTTAAAGGAAATGCAAAAATGTGATATAAATTATATTTATAGATAGAAATAAGTATAAGAATTCGAAAATGAAATTTAACTGATAACTTGATAACTCAACTTAGGCCTGGTTGTTGGGCTGCATGTAAGAGGCCAAATACTTCAAACCCTCTTCGGTAAAAGTGGATCTTCTTTGTGCCAACGTTCGGTAAGTAGAACACTACTTCAGTTTTTAAAAACCTTTTAAACGGGTCCTGTCGGAACCACAATCCTTACGGTGGTAAAAAGATTTTGTTTTTTATTTTGGCTTCACCCAAAAGTTCTTAATGTGAAAACTATTGGGTTCAAAATTACCACAAAAGTGAAATATATCAAATTTCAATGAAAATGTAATAGTGATAAAATGCATAGTGGTAAAATGCAAAGTGGTAAAATGCAAGGTGGTAAAATGACCGCTGAGCTGTAAAAAAAATCCATTGTAGCCTAATTGCAAAATTTGTAAAAATTAAAATAAATAAATCTTGCCGTAATGCGTTTAAGCAAAGACATATAATACTCCGTATAGACGGTCCATCCAATGTTAAATAAAACAACCCCTAAATAGATCCCAACTTTGCATTGTATTTCCTATAGTGGGCATCCATTCAAAGATTTTCTCGTCACTCGGTACAATTTCACGGCCAGTATCGCCATTAAATGTAGCAGTCTTGTACCTTCGAATTGAATTACGGATATAAATATTTCTAAACTAGTAGACTTTCTCGGCACCTTCGCAGGATATTGTGTTGCGCGCGTAAGAAAAAAGTTTTAATTTAGCTACCTTTGAATAGATTTCGATATATAACCACATGCTAAACGTTCTTGTAGCTTGGAACTGGGTCCACAGAACTGGCAGCGAGGTAAGTGCATCTCTCATGATAGTTTATTTATGACCGTATTTAGAAGATCATTTCCAATTTTTTTTCACTATGGCTTGTCCTTTTATAGATCGCATTATTATGAGAAATTATTAGCTTGCAGTCTTTTATGCTTAATGATGTTTTAATCTTTTAATGTAAATGCATTACAGAGCTATGAAGACAAACTCCACGCCCTCTGTCCCCTGGAGAAACTACCTTCGTATGCTATGCTTTTTGTAACTTAAATAAATTCTGTTTGACCCAACTTTATGACTAAAATAAATCTTGTTTAAACCAACAATGTGACATTTTTAATCGTAATTAAATAATGTTGTAACCTATTCAATTAGTTCCTTTGAAATTCCTTGTAACCCAACAATAGTCAAATCGATTCAGACTCATCTCCCGTGACGTTTTTTCTACGTACACATCGATAATATACGAATTTTTAATTATATATTTTCTTTAACCCACCCAAACCTCCTATCGTTATGAAACATATATTCACTCTTCCTCATTGACTTACATCTATTTAAAAAATACCCATTTTAAAATTTATGAAAACCGGCACTTTACATTCGAAAATGTATACAACACCTTCGAACTATCAAACTGTCACCATTAAGTCATTAAGCGCATAAGAAAGCACCCTTGCCTCCAGAACCAGACCACCGGCCGCGCCGAGGAGCTCCTATGCCGGCTGGACCGTGACCTCATCATCAAAAGGACGAATTTTAAAAGCTTTGACAGGTTGATCTATTGCAATGCAAGTGTGCTGGTCGTTGCACATGTAAAACAGGTTTCAATCTATTTGTAACCAGTCGCAAGTGCTGCCGCTTGGCAAGTATATAAAAAGCCTGTTTTCATACACGTCTTTTAGTGGTTAAACACAGTTTAATGAGAAATTTGAACCCGTACCTTTACGTGCTGTTATTTGTAGATTGTGTTATTTGCGAGTTATCAAATTTATTCTGAAAGCTGTAGGAATAATTATTTATTTTATAACTTTTTAGTAGATTTATTTGTTTAAAACAAAGTTTAAGATTTTTTGAAATTTGGTCACCACAGTAGATGGTGTAGGCGAATGAAGCATCATGTTTTACCTGAATATATCATTAGTATTTATATTCAGAAATATGTTCTGCAGATGTTTTATTGTATTATTAAATGTTTTAAATATTTTTTAGTTGAATACAAAACATCCCATAACATATTTATTATGATTTTCAAAACGTTTTTTAGCCATTTTCTAATTTATCCATATTAATAAAGAAATGTGTTGTATATTATATTTTTACATTTTGTACAAAATATATTGATAACATCTGAAGATATATCTACATCCAAGAAAAAACTTATGACATCAATACCCTGTTCACCAGCCTTATTTCTTTATGCTATATATGCTCTTCACAAATATCTTCCACATATACGCTATAGCTACATTCAAAGTCTAAACTCTTTAAATTTCATTTAATTTATTAAACTTTTTAATGTATTTATTTTAAAATGTTCGCAACAGTTTATTTTTTGATAGTATTTTTAAGTACAGGGATGTTGTGTATAATGTTTTCATGATTTACTTCACATGATATAAACTGTTTTGTAGCTATATTATATTTTCTCATTAAATAATTATAAAAATTATTGCATGCTTTTACAAGTTTTTTCAAAAAATATTCACCTGCGAATATTGTCTTCGTTCATTCGCCAGAAGGATAATTTAAAGCATCTTGAGGGCAGCCGCGTAACAGTCCGTATTTGCGATCAATGTGGTTGGATCTATAAATCCGAGGGAACCCTTTAACGTTATCTGAAGGAGAAACATCTGCTCTTAAACGAACAGTTTAAGATGCACCACATGCTATGGTGAAGAGGGCTAGACTTGACCAGGAAAACGGTAAGAAATTTTGCTAATATATTTTCTATATAGTTATTCTACCCTTCTTCGAATGTAACCAACCAAGAATTTTATTTTTCTAGATCCATCCATATCATCTACAAAGCAATGCAATCAATGTGCGCTAGAAATTCCTATCAACCGCGTAATCTTCAGAGTCTCCAGTATATAACTAATAGCTAAAGACCCTTCCAGCGTGAAGAGATTGTTCAGAACCCCGAGGAGAACGTTATTAAGCTGGTGGGAATAATTGTAGAAGGTTTGGTCATTTTAAAGTCAGTGAGGAGCTATTCGGGCACTTCCTTCTGCAGACAGTAAAGGTAAAGTCGTTCAATATGCAGTGTCAAATAGTCAATGAGCAAACTGATCTAAAGGAGTTGTTTAGACAGTTCGCATCCTGAAGACTAAAGCTTCGAATTTCTACGAGAAAAATAGTGGTGCTTTTCTCCTTTAATAAATATGTAAAAATGTGTTTTCATATTGTGGTTGCGCATTTTTTAATTCTCGTTACTAATATTCCTCTCTGTTGTTAAAGGATGAAGTCTCCAGCAACTTCTTTATCTAGATTTAAATATTAATAGAATCAATTCTCTAAAAGCAGTATCATATCTACCACTACCGAAGGAGAATCAAAGGTCGCTGTATTAAACATTTAAAACAATGAAAAATGTCTCATATGGTCAATTTTGGGTTACCTACATCCGATTCACTGGACTCAACATGCAAATAGAGTCTCGAACTATCTGCCCTTTGAACGTGGACTGGACTTTACACATATGGAATTCCCGATGTCTATAACTTTGGACGACTCTAATATTTCTGTCGTTATTTATAGGTAGGACAAAGCGTAAAAATGGCGAAAATAAAATTGAAATTGTTGGTTCCTTATACTTTACAGGATCTCGAAAAAAGAGAAATGCAAATTTGTTAATAATCAGTTATCAATATGGTAATAGTTATTACTGATTTGTAAGAAATTTGCCTCTTTTTATTGGCGTAGTGGCGAGTGTAAACGATCTTTTTGCATGAATTGCACAGGCCTTGATAAGGCTACCACAAAAATCTTGATATTACAAAAATCAACCCACCTCCGATTTTTCTGCGCCCTGTGCGACTCCCCTAGTTTGAAATATCTCAACGATAAAATCACAAAGGTATCTCAAAAATTGATTCCACATGAACTTTTTGATTCAGTCGCAAACCGTGTATCCCAATTGTCAAGTAGTGTACCGACAATTTCTGAAATGTATGACATTTTAGTGAAGAGTGAATCCAGGTGGGATCTCATGGAGAAAAAAATTGACGATATCCATAATCTCTCGAGGGACTTTTCCGCTTACAAACCAGATATGTTATTAAAGTCTCTAAGGGATATGGAACAGAATATTTTCAATATTTCCCAAATCCTCTTCAACAATGCCGAAGAAGTGATAAAAATCCAAGTACAGGACTCCTCTTCAATTGAATTAAAAGCAGGTATTGCTAACATTAAGAGCAACCTAACTTGTGTAACTGACTTGGTAAAGGAGTTATACTCCAAATATGAAAGCCAACATAAGTGTAAGCATATCAAAAATACATACCCTACCACCATACCCTTACCTACACCAACTATGGAAACTACCTGCTCCACCGCCTCTACACAAACTGAGGTAACACCTATGGATATTCCCAGTACTACTGAAGGCTCCAGCAAGCTGGCTTGTAATAATACACAACGGTGGCACTATGTAGTCGTAAGAAATCTTCCTGCAGGGTTTACGCCTAACAACATAGTTCACTACGTTAAGGAAAAGCTTGGGACTACAGAGTTTATTCGATGCTACCACCTAATCAATCATATCTCAAATATTGATTTTAAAATTGGAACTCAGTCAAAAAAGTCAGCTGAAAAGCTTTTAGACAGCAATCTATGGCCACATGGCGTAGTAATAAAACGGTCAGCTGTATCCGAACTTTCAGAAAAATCTACAGCGAACCTTCCACCTCCCTCCACACCGAAAAAACTGCCCATCAGCTCCGTCAGTTCACTGGTTGTCTCCTCTCCAATTTCTCAAAAGGGCACTACAATATCTTCTGACAAAGAGGCCATTGCTGCCTGCAAAGCAAATGTCTTGTTGAGCGACAACTGCTACAGTCTTTCCAAGAAAGCTCCTATTGACCAAGAACCTATTTTTGATCCAATATCTCCCCCAACAGTGAAGCTTACGCGAACCGAAAAAAGTTCTGATAACCGTTTCCTCATGTCTAGACTAAGACAACCAGCCATTTTAAAGGCCTTCAAGTTATATCTCGCCTTCCTGCACCACCAACCTGCGCCAATTCACTTTGAAGGGTTTACAAATACAAGCACCAGGCTGTTTTTGGCTTCTGAAGGCATTCCTATAGATTATAGAACCCTACATAAGATATATTTCGATTTTCATGCTGCTTACGGATTTAACGCAGCAGAAGTGGAAGCGGATCTTGCAGCCTATGGATCCTACATATCTTCGGAGAGATCGATCCATCTTCAGAGGACCAGAGAATGCCATAAAAACTATTTTACCAGCAATTCTCCCAAAAAAAATTTTTAGAAAACACGACGTGTCCTGAGGAACTAGATTCCTCAAAACTTCCTGTTGTTACTAGTCTTAATATGGTTCTAATTAATATTGCTTCTCTAAGAAATAAAACTGACGAGTTGTACCTATTTCTGGAAGAATTGGAGTTCCCCCAACTTGTTGCAATTACTGAGCACTGACTGAATCTAAACGAACCCTTTTATATTGAGAGGTATACCACAATAGCTAGATATGACAGAAAAAACTCAGCTCATGGGGGAACACTGATTCTATCCCTAAATGGAGATTTCATGTCGGCATCTAAATATGATCATTTGTTAGTGGACAGCTCTTTTGAATTCTCTATGGTATATAATCAAAACCTTGATCTTTATGTAATTTGTATTTATAGATCACCAAACTCTGATGTACAATCATTTTTAAATAGCCTGGTAAGTTTGGGTAGGTAGGTAAAAAAATTCTATGCGGGGACTTTAATATTGACTATGCTACTGTCTGTGCCATCCAGAAATATCTAATTTCTATATTCGACTCTTTCGGTCTTTCAATGCATGTATCCTCGCCAACTAGAATTTCAAAAAACTCTTCTTCTATCATCGATTACATGGCATCTGATTTTTCTCCATCAGAGGTGCAATCACAGGTCTATAACTCAGGTCTTTCCGATCACGAGGCGGTAATTTCCAGGTTTAGTTTACCTATTAGGCCCTTACCAAGATCTCGCCATCGGGGCAGAATTTTCTCGGCCGCAAATTTCTCAGTATTTCATAATATTTGCTTTAACACCAATTGGAATTTTGAATCTGATAATGTCAACACAAACTTCAGAACTTTTTTAAATAAAACTTTAAGTGCTTTTAACAAGGCCTTCCCGCTTAAGAATATCAAACCTAAGCGGCATAAACCGTGGACCACGAAAGGAATACGAATTTCTGCTAAAAATATGCGCTCGCTCTCATATATAAAAAAATTCACCGACTCCTTTCTTATTATCGACTATATCTCTAATTATAGGAGGATCTACACTACTCTTATTAAGTCAGCAAAAAAATTACACTACCGAAAACGTCTAACAAACTCTAATAACGTTTCAAAAGAAACCTGGTCCATCATCAATAACCTCAGAAACAAATCAAACCCTGTGACTCAGATCTTGCCAGGGGCTAATGATCTAAATGATTATTTTATTAATGTAAGCAAAAATGTTACCTCTAGTATCTCGCCAAGTTTGGACCCTCTTTCGTTTCTCCCTCCTTCAAAAAATTTAGCTGATAGCTTTTTCTTAAGTCCCGTTAGCAAAACTGAACTATTGAAGGTAATAAATAATATCAAAAGTAAATCCTCGTGTAGCACTGATGGCCTATCAATTAGAATATTCCTGAACTTGCCACTCCCAGTCATAGAGGCCCTTACAACATTAATAAATAAGTCCTTTATAAAAGGTTCAGGCCTCAGTTTTTTTGTGACTATGCGAAAGCCTTTGATTGTGTTAGTCATGAAATTCTGATAAACAAACTAAATTTTTATGGAATTCGTGGTACTTCTTTAAATTGGTTCAAATCTTATCTTGGGAAAAGGCAACAACTTGTAAGGGCTAATGGTTCCGATTCTGATTGTAAGTTGATTACAAGTGGAGTCCCTCAAGGTTCAGTCTTGGGACCTATTCTTTTTTTGTTATACATTAATGATATCACGAACCTTAAAATTAATGGAAGAATCTCCCTTTTGCTGATGACACAAGCATAACATGGAGTGATTTTGATACAACGTCTTTACACTCTAGTATCTCCAAAGACTTGGTTATAATTAAGGCTTGGTCCGATTCCAATATGCTTTGTTTTAACGTCGATAAAACGGTGGCGTTATCTTATAAGGGAACTTTACAACCACTTCAGGTACATAACAGCAATATTGAATACGTAGAGTCGGTTAAATTCCTGGGTTTAAATATAAATAACAACCTAAAATGGTCTAATCATATTGACACCTTAACTAAAAAACTTTCTACCGCCTGCTTCGCCATTCGATCAGTTTCAAAAGAACTAGACGTTCCTTCTGCCAGACTTACTTATTTCTCTTTATTTGAATCCCACCTCCGCTATGGCCTTCCCTTTTGGGGCTGCTGTACCACCGAGCAATTTCGTAGTATTTTTATGCTTCAAAAGAGAGCCATTCGTTATTTGTTTGGTCTAAATAATAGAGCTCACTGCCAATACTATTTAAAAAAACATGAAATATTAACACTTCCTGCATTATTTATTTTGGAAACGGTATGTTTGCTGAGAAAACATATAAACACCCTCCCAGAAAGGCCACAACATGTATACCCTACCAGAAACTCTAGGCATGATATTTATCTTCCCATTCCTTCCACAGAATTAATAAAAAAATCAATTATTTACAACGCCATAAAACTTTACAACAATCTGCCAGTACATTTAAAATCTATCCCTATGCTTGCACAATTTCGAAAAAACACCAAAGCATACCTCATTGAGAGACCATTTTACAGCGTTAATGATTTTTTTTTTCAGTGAGTAAGTCTCTTTAAATTGTCACTAAACTCGCTTGTTTACTTAAATCTTTTGTGAGTCATGTCCTAACTCGTAGCATAGAATTTTGTAAATCATTATATAGGGAAAAGAACTGTCGAACATTCACTTAAAACTTAATTATTTTTGTTAGGTATTGGATTAAAAACAATTTAATTCTTTTTGTATACTACATTCTACACTAGTTCAATATACCTTCTTTTTAACATCACAATTATTTGTATAACTATAACATAGAGTTTAAGGTCGCATAGTTGCAATTTTGATTTCAATGTCATTGAAATTATTCACATGTGTGTTTGTTTACTTTTATAAGGTTATCATGATTCATTTACTGTTTGCAATGTTATGTTATATTCTAACGTGTGTTTTACGATTTGGTAAATTGATAATTTACATTTTAAAAAAAAAGCACTGACCTGTCGAAATTATTTTCGATTAATGTTTTGATATGTCTTATTTTTAGGTATATTTTGCTTTGACCATAAAATTGTAAAATTTTTCTGCGGCAATAAAGCATACTTTTGTTTGTTTGTTTGTTGTTTGTATTTCCGACTGAACCAGTAGCGTCAAATTTGGCAACCAGTTGCAAAACGTATACAGCGAATCATGTTTTCAGGATGGCTTTTTGAAAAAGAATTTTATAATTTCCACCCTTTCTCCACGGAATAAGCCATTTTAATTCTACTAAAAATTAACAATCGATCTGACACGGTTGTAACATTCTTAAAAATGTACGACGAACTGAGGTAAATCGAACACATGGCGCGCCTGCAAACTTTTTTTTGACAAAAAACAAATAAATATTTCTCAAATCCCAGTCTGATAAGGATAATCCGTCGAGGTAAATTTCACATCGCCTCTTTCGCTGTTTTAGCTTTCATTTCGTTATCAATGAACATTTTGACTCGTTACGGCGTTTAAGTTATGGGGATGAAAAAAGCAGACAAATTGTTCCCACTCCAATCAGAAATCGAAGGGTCCTAGAGTTTTTTTATTTTTTTCATAAAAACGTTGAAAATTTGTATCCAGACCTTCAAAATACCAACAAATTTTAACCATCTGTCATTTCATGTGGTTAAAAATAATAAAGCGAAATTATAAAGTCGTAAAGAACTCGACGAGATATTTAAAAACAGGTATGGCACGACCCCTCTCCTTTATTCAAATTTCGGGGGTTGTTCTCTCCTCAGCAAGTGGGTTAAAGCTAGGGGGATAAAAAAAGCTGAAAAATAGTTTCCCATCAATTAACGGGTCTGAGCGTTTTTCCAGATATTCATTTTAAAACCGAAAAATCGGGATGTAAAGTTTTCATTGGCCCACCCTGTATAGATCTAAATACAGCAAAAAGAAACTCCACAAAAAAATAAGTTTGAAAAAGATTTTTTAAACTTATGTACAATACCGTGTTTGAAAAAACTATGGAAAACGTGGTAGACGTAAAGTTAATTAAGAAAAATTGGTAAGAAGCTGAGGGCTGAAGCACCACATTTTAAAAACGTCACCATCTTTGGCAAAAATTTAGTAGCCATTCAAATGACTAAGCAGAACGTTATATATAACAAACCGATTTATGTAGAGTTTGCTATTCTGGATATATCTAAAACTATTATGTATGACTTTTTGTATAGCAACACAAAACCAAAATACGGGGAAAATTTTATATATGGGTCATAGACTTCTAAAATTATTTGCTTCACATAATACTTCACCTTTATAATATTTCCAACTTTATATATTGTATAAATTGATGTAGACTTGATTCGTTTTGTTTCTTGCCTAGACTGATTTGCTACTCTTGAGTTTGATGTAAATAAATCATCCTATTTAATATTAGTACTAAGATTTTTAAAATTAATAAACAAATTCTTTTTACTGTAGTAAAGTTCCAAACATATTTTTAAACTTGAGAATTTTTGTAAATAATGTGTACATGTGTGTACTCTTTATAATCATTAGATTAGCCAATAATAGTTACTCTAAAATCTATAATATATATTAATACAAATGGATACAACAGAAATGTTAAAATATATTAACACATATATGATTCTAACATCATCACTAAACAACTATTTGTCTTCCGTACCCGGGAGGGTAATTTCTTATATCTGCCAATTTAAAGCTAGGACTTCTAGATTTTATTACACAGGCCTCTTATTAGCAACTGCGCTGATGACGGCGAACAGAGATGGAAAAGTATCCACTGCTCTATAGTTTAAAAGGTGAGAATGCGTGACTGCTAGATCAGTTCCACAAATGGTTTCTATCTTAAACGTGTTATTTTCTTTTAAGTTGCGATGTCTACAAATAGTCAGCAATGTATATTTTCCATGTCCTCCATCGGGGTATTTTTCCGAAGAGTATGACATTTTAAGTTATTATAAGGAAGCTAATTTTATCTATGAAGTGAAAATATGCCTTGAAGACCGTTTGATAAATGATTGAATGGATACAAATTTTAGTTGGTTATTTTTCTCTGGTTAATTATATTTAAATTTAAAAAAAATTTAACTTTCCTACTTGTTATATATTACATTATGTAATACATTATGTAAAACAAAACAGTGGAGAAGAACCTTATGCGCAGCAGTTTAAAAAAAATGTGACATATCGAATTTGATCGAACCTTAGTATATCCTATTCAATCAATTTGATTATGGTGGTATTTTATGTGATATTGCTAAAAAACTATTGATACTATTGAAATACTATACTGTTGAAATCTCATAATATTACATCTTATAGCTCGTGCTGTAGAATATTTGATATATTTTATGTTTTATATATTAAACAAAAGTCACTGCTTCCTTAGACATATTTAACATTAACTTAAGGTTATATTACCACCACTATAGTTACATTATACACACACATATTAATAAAATTATTTTATCAAGCCACTATAATTTATCCAAGTCGGGTTCTTAAAACCTAACCATTTTACTTTGAGCTGCTTTACACGATTTATTTTTCTATGTTTAACAATTTTATATTGGGATGACGTGTTTTCTGTAACTCTGTTTCATAAAAGCATCCTTTAAGAAGCTAAGTAATTGGGTTTATTACATTGGTTTTATCGATTTTAAATAGCTTCAGAGACCAGTTTATATCATAAATTTCACTAAATACTCCCTTGTGTTTACTTATTCTTACGGTATCACCAATATATTTTACTTTAATCGGACTGATTTTTGGCAAGCTTTCAGGTTTTTAAGTTACTTTTGATTAGGTTTCATGCCAATAGTTCTATGCTTAGTATTATTATATCTATTTATTTCTTTATTTGAGATCTTTTATTCATGCTTTCCACTTAATGAAAATTCTTTGTAAATATTATTTTTTAATGTTTGAATGATATAATATACATATACAAAATACAATAGCTGCTTACTTAGTTCTGAAAGTTGAATAGTGATTAATATTATACTCTTCGATTATTTTAAGTGCGTTGATCTGAATGCAGGTTTTTAGGCAAATATTCTACATTTTTAAGAAGTGATCTCAGAACTAGATCTCTCTAACTTCCAAACTGGTTTTATCCTTTAGTGGTTTTGCTAAAAAAAATTGAATAATAGTCAATGACTACTAGTATATACCGAAAGCCATAATTGAGCTTCGCACAGGGTTGCATTTCTGCTAAGTCAACCTCCCATAGGTCACCAAAACCACGAATAATAGTCCTTCTTCTTTTAAAGTTTCTCCTAGCTGGTTTATTAAGCTCATCTACAACCTCTTTTTTCTCTAAAGATACCATTTTCTTATACAGCAATCGTAGATTGCTACTGATGGAAAATCATTTAAACATTGCTTTTAACTTATTAGCTGGCTCATGAGATTTTAATACCTACGTCCTGACTTTATCTTTGTCAGATGTTTTTCTATATGATGTGTCGGAGATAATTATATTATCGGAATAGGTTTGTAATTTCGCGCGGAAATTCGATTCAAAGTTTCGTATTTTCATATCGAGCCCCGAAATTTATTTATCTATTTTTTCCATGTCAGTTTTCAATACAACTACATCATCCGTAACAAATTCTTTTAAAAAATTGTATTTTTACAACACGATTATAGCTAGTATTTTATTACCATGACCTGTATTACCTGCTAATTGAGAATTCCAGAGAAGTTCTAGTTTAACAAGTTCATTGGCTTTGTCCTAGTAAAAATATTCAATATTGCTCTGGAATTTATATATTTTTCGCTAGGTAGTTTTTTGTTAATAAGCCGTTTTATTATTATAGTGTATTTGTTTTTACTGTACTGTTTGCATTTACTGTACTGTTCGTTAAGTAGCTTATAACAAGACTATGAAATTTGTTTCTTTCAGAAGATAAATTTAGTGTTTTCGGTTTGATTGTTATTTTATCAGATATTATAGTTGTTTATTCTCTAGCGAAAGCAAAATAATCAGGAGTTGAGGAGTCATTATCCTCTTTTGCAGACTATGGTACCTATATCCTTTGTGGTACTTTTCTTCCCACTCGCAAATGGAGCAGCTGGGATGGTTGAAGAGAATGGTGAAAGTTTATAGATTTCTTCAAAATCGGACTTGTTTTCAGCTATTTTAAACCTTAACGAACTATACTTTTCGCTCCAATGAGGTTCCGTTTAAAATTAATTGGGTAACTTAAATTCATATTTCTTTGTTATCTCGCAAAGTTTAAATTAGGAATGAACATTAAGTAACTGTGTAATGGACTTATATAACCATCGAACCTCTTGCGATATCCACCGCTATCTACTTTACTGTCCGTGTCTAGTAACATGAAACCATGTTCACCTTTATATGGCACACATTTCTAAAAAATGTGTAAAATTCACATCAAGTGGAACATGATCCAAAAGACATGTTTAAGATTTGTCTCATTCTGTTTAAACAATATAATAAAATTTGCGTTTTTTTTATTAACTCTTTTGGTATTCGAGAAATAAATTTGAGCGAGATAAAAACTGAAAACATTTTTATGACGCCGTAAACTAAAATATGTTCGGATGGGTTTTTGTTGCTCCCATATTACATCACCAAATATAAATCTCGAATTTTTTTTAACTTGTAAAGGTTTAATCATTTTTCAGCTAGTTGTATATGTATAGTAGCGAATTTCATTTATAGGTGATAAAACTTTACGTAAATATTCATATTTACGTTCATAAAGGCATTTCGAATATACGTACAGGTTTTTAAAACATATACTTTCTAAATGAGTAATTAATAATATCATCAGGTTTATATTACCGAAAATGGATGCCCTTGCTATAATACATCTAATGCTTGTAGGTAACAGAGATCCACGTATTTGAATCTTGTTATTTCCGAGCCGTACAACAACGATTTAATCCAAGTTATCTACTTCGAGTTTATGATCAGGTTCGGTGATCTTCATATTTATTGCTTGTATGTCTTGTAATGAGCAACTTTCTCTATTCTAATGTCTACCGTTAAATGAAAAAGACGTACTACTTCTTACTTCAGTAAGAAACAGACTAAGGCTGGGTTAGGGTAGTAGTAAACACTTTAATAAATAAGCTACCTACTGAACTTCATTTTCATGGTTATCAATTCTGTGGACCTGGAACTAAACTATCGAAAAGATTAGCGAGAGGGGATAAAGGCATCAATCCTCTAGATGCAGCTTGCAAGACTCATGGTGTAGTGCATGCAAAAGATGATGACTTAGATTCAAGACATATGGCAGATTTTCTCTTACAACAAAGGGCTTGGGAAAGGTTCAAAGCGAAAGATCCTAGCTTTGAAGGCCTTCTTGGTTAATAAAAGCAACAAAAACAAAAAGGAAATTTGGTCTTGGTTTCAGACAGCAACTAAATCTTAGTGTTATTAAAGACAGGAAAAAGAACATTAAAAGAAATAAACCATTCACAGGGAAGAAATTTGCTTTTGGTGGTGGATTAGTTAAAACAAATTGAAAAGCGTTACATTCCAAAAAGCTGGATAAAATAAACAGCAGCATTGTAAAGCTCTTGGTGCAGCTTGAAAGTTTGTTAAAGACACATGTGGTAGGAAAAAATTACAACTCCTCGTATAATATCCATTCCAAAACAAGGCGGGTTATTACCCCTGATTCCCATATTCGCGGGGATTATCTGCATTAAGAACTCTGACTAGCGGATCAGCTGGTATTGCGAAGACTGCCCGTGAAGCTTTGGCAAAGTCCAAGAGGCATAATAAAACGTGTGCTATATCATAAGGAAAGAAGATGAATGAGTTAATTTTAAAACCATACCACATTAGATTAGGGTTATACTTATATGAGAATAGGTAAAAAAAACTAATTTTAACCCCAAGGACCTTTGACAAATTTTGATATATTAAGGTATATTTTAGAGCTAGCGATACCAAATTTTAGAGTTGTTTACATGTGGGATACTTTACCTTCTTCAGGACCTCGAAGATATGAACGATCTATAGTAAATCTAGATAGCAGTAAAGGAGCAGGGACACACTGGGTTGCATTTAAGAAATTTGGTTGGCTTATGACAGTTTTGGAAATCTTCCTCCACCCTTTGAAATTGCATATTACCTTCATATGAGTGACACCAACAAGAACAATCTTCTATAACCATAGCAGAGAACATTTATTTAATTCAGTTGTTGCGGGACTTGTGTTTAAAGTTTCGAAGTGAGAATTAACTACAACTATGCATAACGATTATATAAACGAGATGGAGTATTTTTTAAAAGTATTCTTTGATAAAAAATGTTTACTTGAATTAGCCAGTTTACCCAAAGAGAATATTATTGCTTGTGCTCGTATGAAATTTTCTATGTATATCATAGACTACCGAAAGCTTCCCAAGAGGATCAAGATATACAGAGAGATATATAGAGTTAGGTAAACATACACGCACATGAACTGGGTTTCCGCGTATTTTATTTCTACAAATCCATTTTAATGTGGATGACAGTAACAACCTAATGGAATATAAACCTCCTAGCCAAGCTAAAGTCACTTATTTTGGTAAAAATTATGGAGAACATATGTTTGAAGAAATTAATAACGAATTTTTTTAAATAATAAAATGTATAATATGAATTACTATCTCTGATAAAGACAACTTTGGATGTTTGGGCTTTGAAAACTATTAGAGAAACCAAGTAATATTATTATAGTTTTTTGAAAATGGTGATAAAGAGAAGGATGCTATGGAATTTATTGATGCAGGGATAAGAGATATCAGACTGAATCTGAATTCAGATGTAAATTTAGTTAGTTGATGTTAAATTATACTTGGAAGGAACCAATAATTATTAAACAATTGAAAAATAATCTTTCACTTCATACTTACATTAAAGTCAACATGGAATTATATGGTTTTTATTTATGAGAAACAGAGAAAGTAACAAATAAATAATCATTCAATTCTCGTTATGGAATTATTTCTTCACGCGTCAACCTCGATTTGATTTTTAACAAGTTTTGACTGTCAAATCCAGAGACAAATGTAGCGGTTCGGCAAGCCTAAGCTAAGTTTTTATTTTTAGAATTAATTGTAAACAAGTGTAAACGTTTAAAATAGATAGATGTATCTTCGAAGTATTAGATAGTACAGTTTAAATTATGTAAAAAATCTATGGTTTTAAAAAACAAATACACACATGCTCAAAATCTAGGGATATTGTAGATATTTTCATCAATCCTATTTATTTTTATTTCAAACTCAATTTGAACAATGTAATAAGTGTTGATATGCGTTAAATACGAAATACATAACATAATATACTGGTAAAGTACGTGATTTACATAAAAGAATAATCATTATTTCAAATATCGGCAAAATCTAATTTTTTTATTAACATTCACTTAAGAAAATTTTAATTAAAGTGATTATGAAAAATGTTTAGAAGTATAGTTAATATGGAATGTGACCTCCTCGTACATTTATGACAGCTCGGCAACGCCTTTCCCTACTCAGGATCAAGTTATCCAGGTCCTCTTGTGGAATCGCATTCCAGCACTGCTGAAGAGCTTCAAATAACTGGTTTCGGTTCTGCCACTGGTTCTGGTCCCGAAGAACTCTTCGTTGAAGCATATCCCAAGCATGCTCAATGGGATTCAGATCCGGCGACTGAGCGGGCCAGTCTAGAACGCGAATATTTTGCTCTTCCAGGAAATTTCTCGTTACTCTCGCTGTGTGTGGAGTGGCATTGTCATGCATCAACGTGAAATCTGGACCTATGGGGTTTCTATATGGAAGAACAACAGGTTCCAGGACATTCCTAACATAATCGTTCGCTGATAAAAAACGATCCAGCAAAACGAGCTCTGTCCTGTTACCAATGGATATTCCTGCCCACACCATTATTGTACCTCCTCTGTAGCTGTGAACTTCCTGGGTATGTTGGATGCGAGATCTTGCGCCAGGTGCTCTCCAAACGCGAACCCTTCGAGAATCTGGATACAAACCAAACCGTGATTCATCGGTAAATAAAACATTCCGCCATTGATTTTCAGTCCAGATAACATGTTCTTGAGCCCAGGCGAATCGAGTTGCGCGATTTCCTCGGTTTAGAGGTTGACATCTCCAAGGCCTTCTGCTGACTAGATTAGCTTCTCTTAACCTTCTGTAGATGGTATGTCTGGAAACCCTTACTTGACGAGCTGTGTGCAAGTGATTAATTAATTGAGATGCAGTCACTGTGTCATTTCTTCGGGCTTCTAGCTGGACATACCGATCCATATGAGGCGTAGTTATTCTTGGCCGACCCAAATGCCTCTCCCGTACTGTTCCAGTTTCGCGATAACGATTCCAGAGGCGCGAGATAACACTCTGAGTAGTTTCTATAGCATTTGCTACATGAACTTGAAGAATTCCGGCCTCAAGCATTCCCACAGCTCTCAACATCTCATTTTCACTTAAATGGCGTCTAGGCATATTTAAAAGATTACTAAAACACGTTTGCAGAACAACAATATGCACTACACTGAAGAAATTCCGAATAGTTTCTTATCATTTATTTTGTTATTTTACATACCTTTAAAAAAATTGTTTTTTTTTCTCAAGTGAAAATATTTGTCCATGTATTCTGTTTATTTTTACATCAATACATATTGCGAATATCGTGATACACTGCCCAAATTAGTTTAAAATAGAAATTGTATTATTAAGAATTAAAATTCGTTAATACCCCTAGATTTTGAGCATGTGTGTATATATCAAAAACTTATATTCAGTAATATATGTTTTATTTGTATATCCCAACGACCCGCACACCTTCATTGTAATAAATCAAGCTGTCAAAGCTTTTAAAATTCTTCCTTTTGACGACGAACAATAGGTAATAAATAATTCAAGTCAATTGCTTAATGGTTTAAAACAACACATATTGAGACATGTAATTTTATTAAATAGCGGTTTTAATTAATTTAAAGTAAGATATATTTATTCATTAACATATGGTCAACAAGACTCGGCTAAACTCGGCTCATCAGAGATCTAACAAAACATCCAAGTTAATCTTACGCAAAAATTTGGCCAGCCAGTCTCAATAATCAGGAGCGCACACACATCATCGAAGGATAGCTAAGGTGTTTTTGGTCAAAAATCATAAATCTGTGGCCATTGACATACAGTTTTTTGACTATGTGACACATTTCTACTGGTATTCGAGAAAGGTAATGCTTATCTTTTGGCAGATTACTTGGGCACAGGTGAAAGAGACAGGTGTCACCAAGGGTAACGCCCATCTAACAGCAAGGCAAGTAGAAGTGGTAGCTTAACTTAAGGCAGTTGAAACCCAGGATTCACTTCTACTTTGTGCTGAAGCAATTTCGGCAAACACCCAATCATTAGTAAAGGGGTCATCGAGGTTGCCCAGAACCGACATTTCTATACTACTATCGTGTCTGAGAAATTTTAATATGTAAATGACGAGCAGAAAAAATTTTTTAAGCCTGAAGAAGACGTTGGAAACATATTTTTGTACATATAAATAAAAATGAAACTGTCTTTTAAATATATGTTTTGAATGTAACATTCTGAGTTACATCATTATTTTGATATGTTTATTCTTGTACACTAGATATTCAAATTTCAAAATATCTCGAAATAGTTGTTCATAGCGAGTCAAATTTAAAGTAGCTTTTCATAAGAATAGTATTTGAGTAATTGAAAAATGGCTAGAAATATAGTATATTCAAAAGTTTCTTTTGGCGAGTTATTCCTCTTTACACCCCTTTCTGCAGCATGGTTCTTTTTTCAGATAGTGATTCCACTTTCTAATGTCTAGTGAGAAATGAAAAATAACTAAAAAATATGGCAACAAAAATACCGAATAGAATATTTTGCCATTTTTAATCGACCTCAAAAAAGTAGGAGGTTATCAATTCGATCCTATGTATTTTTTGTGTGTATAATACATTGATCTCCTCGCAATTTTTTTATTTGATATATTGTTTTGGTTTATCTCCTTCGGTGTGTGTATAATAACTGGTCTAACTGTATTGCTAATTTCCCGAATTGCACCAAATTTGCTTAATAAACTTTCTAAATTCTGCTCTCGAAGCTGCAATGCATACCTCGTGTAATAACTTACACCTTTATTAGCAAGTATTTCTAATAGCTTTAATAAAAGTTTGCGCTTTGTGTCGCATCCGGTTCATTTTCTCCGAGGTTTGTTTTCTACAAAAATTTTGCGTCGCGAAATGTTATCTGCATGGGGAAAATGTGTGCCATAAATTCTAAGTATAGGGAAATTAATTTGAGAAAAACTTGTGCAGTTAAGTGGCGACTGGTTATTCTGACATTTCTACATTTCAATAAAAGCAGTGCGATTAAAAGCGTTTTAAAATATGTATTTTATTTCTTTTGTTAAGTGCTCAAACATGTGACATGTAAAATTACTCCTTATTTTTTAAATATACAAATAATAAGTAATTAGATATTTGAATATTTTTTTTCAGGTGCTCTAAACTGTAATATGTAATAAAAATATTACATGATTTTTAAAAGATGCAAAGGATAAAAATGACATATTTGCATAAGGAAGGAGCTTAGCGAATTATCGCCTAGTCGATAGAAGTTTTCTCTGCAACAAAAGTTGCATACTGAGATTTAATATTCCGATATAAATGTAGTATAAAGAAGTAACTAAAGGAAGAAAAAGATAACCGAATCCCCTAGTCGACTGTTTTTATCTGTGTTTTGTTAATATCTCAAAAACTAAAAACACGCTGTTAAATTACGAGAATCAAAAAAAGATCACTTAATGTTCTGTAATAAAGTTAGCAGTACTTAAATCTTTGACTCACTGTTTTTAAGCCTATCGGCCAATGTCTAAAAAAGATCAAAGTTATGTTTAATTATTATTTTTTTTAGTAAATAAATTTAAATTAAAGAAAGAAAATACGGTTTATACAGGCAAGTCCAAGCTTCAAAAAACACGAATTAAATGTTTTTATTTTTTTATCATGCTATACAAATTTTATAATCTATCTTTAATCGTTTAGTTAAATTCTTAATTTTTAGTAGCATTTTATTACCTATATATGTATTCTTATTTTCTAAATTTGCTCAAAATATCTTAGTCCGAATTTGCCAGAAATATATTAAATGTTAACATAAAATATAATACGATTAAAAAAAAAAATTAGCGAGCCTATTTTTAATAATAAAATCAGGAGTGCTGCTTTACAATATGGTTAAAACACCAAATATACACACAGACACACACACACACACACACATATATTCTGGGTTTTCCGTTATAGCCTAATACAGATTAATAATAGGGACCTATTAAGGTCCAATTGATCAGTTAATAATGTGTCATTTTTATGTTTGTTTATTTTCATACTTTTTAGTAAATTGTTAGTAAGTAAAAAAGTTTTTTCTTTCTTTTCCGTTTTACATGTCATATTTGAAAGGTTTCATCGAATTTTCAATTCAATATAAATTTTTGAACAGGTTCCACAATTTAAACCGTAAACACCAAATTTATTCTGTATATATATATATATATATATATATATATATATATATATATATATATTTAATGTAATGAATCTAAATATTTTATTTTGTCGGACGTACTATACCTGATATTATTTAATTATCACTAAGCTGTGCTTCTATAAAAAAAAGAATTAAAAACAACAAAAAAAATTATGTTTTAAAATTAATATTATTACTACGAAGATTGTATAGTTTTTGAACCTTTTAATGTTCCAGTACGCATGATAATGTTTGCGTCTTTGTATTTAATGTCTTGCTTTTTAATGGAAAAAATGTTTAGAAATCAAGCCATCCCAAATAGTCTTGAAAAAGCTCAACATTATGAGCGAAACACTGACTTGATGTGAAAAAATTATGCTTTGTTATTAACCTAGACCCAAGAAAATCTACCAAGGCTCTTGTTAGTCCTAAAGCAACAGTTGCACCTAGCAATATTTGATGTTACTTTTCCTGTAACGATAAAGGTATGAAATTGAGTATTCTCTTGTACTGTTGAACTTATTAGTAGGATAAATTAACTGTAATGCTTTTTTATATTGTTTTTGTTTTACTATTTTGAATAACCTTCATTAGTATTATTAGTAAGTAAAATAAGTAAAATCAATAATTAGACTATTCCAAGTAACGCCAAACTGATATTTTTTGATGTTCAAGATGTATTCCCTATCTCCATGTGATGTTAGAATATTAGCTGAAGAACTTGTAACGTTAATCCAATTTATAAACAGGGTTTCTTAGAGGACTTGGCGACCTGTTTGGATAAAATTATTTTGATATTAAGGAGACCATGCAAGGAAGGTTTAATAATGGAAAACCTTTTAAGTCTAATTTTAGCCGAGATATTTATAGATCATTTAGAAACTAAAATTCATGAATATTCCCTTAGTAAAAATTTCCTTTTCTTGTTAATTATATATTGGCATATTTTACTGGTACTCACAGACAATTATAATCATTTTTATATAATATAAATAACTTGCACAAAAATATAAATTTTACGTTGAATTAGAAAATAATAAGGAAATTAATTTCTTAGGCTTAACAGTAACTATTAAGATAATAAAAGCGAGTTCAAATTTTCCATAAGACGTGTCATGCAGACATTACAATACACAATAATTCTAATCATTCTTTTGCACATAAAATATCAGCTTATAACAGTTTTGTTCATAGAATGATCAACATACCTCTAACTAACGAAAGTTATACAAAGAGTTAAATATAATAAAACCCATAGCGGTGAATCACAGTTATCATGGAAACCTCATAGACAAAATAGAAAAAAAGAAACCATATAAAAAAGCATTAAAGTTAGTTTATCCTACTAATAAGTCCAAAGAAAATACTCAATTTCATACTTTTACTTATACAGGAAAATAATATCAAATAATAATGTTGAATATTTTAAAAATAAAGGTGCAACTGTTGCTTTTAGGACTAAGAACAGCCTGGGTAGATATATTAAAACACTAATATGAAAAAACAGAATAAATCACGTTTTTACAAGTTAAATTGTGGAACCTGTTCAAAATTTTATATTGGACAAATAAGCAAAACGTTTAAAAAAGTAATTATTGAGCAGAAATTCAGTTACAGAAAACATAAAGATAATTCCAATTACTCTAAACATTTAATTTAGAAAAACTATACTTTCGATGAAGACTTACACGTAGAACGAAAAAGTAAAAAACTTAATTTACTAGAAAGTATGGAAATAAAGAAACATAAAAATGACACATATTATTAAATGATTAACTGGACCTAAATCGTTTCCCACTCTTAAATCTTTATTAGATTAGAACGGAAAATCCAGAATTCAGGTTCAGGTGTTTAATACGTACAGTTTGTGTTACACTTTTATTTAAGATCTAACATCTGGAACAAACAATTGTCATTTAGATATCTGCTTACAATATACAATTGTGTTGTATTTTTTGTAAAATAAATTAAGAGGAAATTTTAAACAAGTGATTTCGTTTACTTAGTTAAAATGGATTTCCATCAAGTAACAGCTAGTTCTGTTCCACATTTTCAAAAAAAATTTGAGGATTTATGAAATGGTGAAAGTTTTATATCAAGAGTTAAATGTTCGCGTTTCCTATGTGTATTATTCAGGGTTTTGAAAAACTTTTTGCAATAAAATATAATTTAATTTTAATCATTTTCTTTAGTTTACAGGATATAGCATTTTATATAATGGTAGCTCGTTCCCACTTTTCATGTAAAATATTATTGAATTTAAAAAACTTCTCTTGTTCCAACTTTACAAAAACAAATCGGTTCTTATTTTTATAAAAATAGAAACGGAAAATAATTTTATATGTACAGGATGAGTCAAAAAAAAGTTATGGTAAAATATGTATTTTTTTTTATGTATAACCACCCTGTATATTATATGATTATCTAACTCAGCAGAGAGAAAGTTTGATTTTGATATCTCGTTTTTTAAATTCTCATGCTGTGTTGCCACGGAATTATTTTTTTATTGATATTTTTTGTGTTTCAGAGGGTCCGTTTAAAATAGTTTAGGTTCCTAGAATTTACCAATTTACCAAAAATTAAATATGCAATATCTCAATATTTTTAACCTGTATTTTTTTATTTCATTAAAATTATTCATGGAATACCTTCATTTTTTACTAAATATGTCCTATACTTAAACCCCTTACTTTTTAAGATATTTTACTTTCTTCGTAAGTTATGCAGAAAAAACGAATTCTGTTTTTTTTTTTTATCAAGATTGCTTCGAAAAAATTTGTGAAATATTGTTGATGTGTTGTCAGCGACCATTATTGTCAGTCGTCTAAATAGCCATTTACTGTTTACTGTGTTTTGCCTTACTGTTTTATCAATTTTGCTGTGTTTTATTTTATTTGTTTTTTCATTGTTTTATTTTATTATATCCAATTATTACTGGAATAGTTTTCTAGGAATTTTTAATTTTATTATTTATGATGAATTTTCCACCTGGTGAACTTGTTGACATGATGCTTTAGGAGCTGCTAAAAGGAATACATTATTGGCATCCAGAATGTATGCACAACTTTATCCCGATTAAAGACATCCTCAGCCACAAGTATTTCAGAAACTAAAAGACTCATTCGAAAGAACAGGAAATGTGATGTATGAATAACATGAATGAGTGAAACCAGTTACAAATGATAATAATAAAATGATGGTAGCTTTAAGTGTAGTTGATGATCCTCAAAAAAGTACTAGGCAGCTCGCTAGAGAATTACCCTTCAGTGCATCATCAATATCGCGAATTCTTAGAAGTGAAGATTCCATCCATAACATATTTAACTACTGCAAGAATTCCAGCCGCAGGATTACGATAGAAGAGTTGTTTTTTGTCAGTGGGCGCAAAATATAATGCATCAGCCAGAATTTTTTCGTATTTTTTTCCGATAAAGCCACTTTTTATAATAACGGCAGTGTTAATAAGCATAATTTTTATTATTATGATACCAGTAATGCGTAAATTTTTACTCGGCAAATTCATCACCAACATAGATGGTCGCTTGACGTTTGGGCAGGAATTATAGGGAATTACGATATTACTTAAGAATATTCGAAATAGGATTTGGTTTCGACACGATGGGGCTCCAGCTCCAAGTAGCCAAGTTCGAATTTTTTTTAATGAACAATTTAATAATCGATGGATAGGTAGATGGATGGTACAGATGGTCCCGTCCTTTGGCCGGCGAGGTCACACGATTTGACCAAATAAGATTTTTCTTGTGTGGATATGTAAAGGAAAAAGTGTATGAAGCGGTTCCTTCCACAAGTGAAAACATTAAAACCAAAATTCGGGAGGTTCTCCAAACAATTACCCTAAATATTCGGGAAAAAGTTAGCAACTCATTTTCATGACGAATTCATACTTGCGCACTAAATTTAGGAGGTCATATTGAACCTAGTTTCTAGTTTGTTAAAAATATTCTTTATTTTATAGAAAAAGCTCTTTAGTATATATAATTACATTGAACATGTTTAAAAATAAATAATGATTTTCAATGTATTGTTTTATTTAGAAGTAATTTGGGCTATTTAATTTTTTTACCTATTTTTTTAATATACAAAAAAAATAATTTTCCTAGATCCTAAAATATCGTTAATAACGTAAAAGTTATTCAATAAGCAAACTGAGAGAAATTTTATCTTTAGCGATGGCGACGTTTTGACCGGTGGAGTATCTCTGGTCGTTGTCAACCTAATACTGATCAGATAGTGCAGGTCAAAACGTCGCTAAAATTAAATCAAAAGATAATGCCAATAAGTCTAAAAAAGCCTTTTGATAACAACACGTTATCTACCACCTTCAAACAATCAATATTTTAACTATTTTTTCTAAGCAATCTTGATAAAAAAACAGAATACGCTTTTTATACATAGCTTACAAAGAAAGTAAAATACCTTAAAAAGTAAAGGGTTTAAGAATAGAACACATTTAGTAAAAAATGAAGGTATTTCATAAATAACTTTAATGAAATAAAAAAATACAGGGTGTTTCATTTAAAAAAAATGGGATATTGCATATTTAATTTTGGTAAATTCATAAACACACTTTGTATAAAAAATTTACAAATATCGCTAGGAACCTATAGCAGGTATGTTAGACTGTGATAAAAAATTTGTTGGTCTAAATTGAATCCATAGACAACAACGATCTGTTAAACGGCCCCTCTGAAACACCAAAAATATTATAAAAAATTAATTCCGTGGCAACACCGCACCAGAATTTAAACAACGAGATATCAAAGTAAAGCTCTCTCTCTGCTGAGTCAGATAATCATATAATATACAGGGAGTTCTATTAAAAAAAAATGCATATTTTACCATAACTTTTTTTTGACTCACCCTGTACATATAAAGTTATTTTCCGTCTATAGATTTTTGTGAACTCTACAACTTTGCTATAGAAATTTTTTCTATATCTCTTACGGTTTAGGCACTATCTTAGCCTTGTTGACGCACCCTGCATATTATGACAGATATTTTTATGGGGCACCGTTTTGTTCCGTCATATTGGATTCGTACCAATATTTTTCTACCTACACCAAACTTGATTTTTAGGCATAATTTAAAATAAATTCAATAAAATTTTTTACTCTGATTTTTTAAAAACTTCTTTAGACCGCCATTTTGCTCCGTCAATTTGAAATCGTACCAGTTTATGCCAAAATAACATCTAATTTTTGTGCAAAACCAATTGAATAAGGATTTTTTCCGTTGTTTTGTTAAACAATTTATTTGGCCGCCATTTTGTTTCACTATTTTGAATCCGTATACTACAATTTTACTAGTTTATATCTATATCACACTTAATGCATGTACAAAATTTGAAATTAATTTAATAATTGGTTTTTTTTAGGCTGATTTTTTAAATATTTTATTAGACCGCTATCTGGGATTCATATTAAAATGTTACCAGTTCATTTTTATGTAAAACTAATTTTTGTGTAAAATTCTAGAAATTTTGAATAATCAGTTTTTTAGTGGTATTTTTTAACATTTCACTAGGCCCTCATTTTGCTCCGCCATACTGGATATTTACCAAAATATTACCAGGCCATCCCCATAAGGCCTTTAACTTTCTAACGAAATTTGAGGTCAATCGAGTAAATCATTTTTTAGCTAAATCGAAAACTGACGGATCGATTGACAAACAGACCGAACGAAATTACGAAAACATGTTTTTCGTATCTAGACATGCTTAATCTTGAAGCTATATGAAAGAGTTGATTACTACGTAATACTTGATTTTTGCACAGTGAAATGACCATCATTTTGACCTGCCATATCAGATTTTTACCAAAATGTAACCATTTTATCCCCTATGACCCTCAATGTTTAAACAAAATTTGAAGTCAATCGGATAAATACATATTGAGCTATGCTGCCTACAGACAGAACAACGGAATTGAGAAAACGTGTTTTTCGGCATCTAGGGATCATAAAACCTAAAGATCTGTAAAAAACTTTCACTATTACAATACTTCCCTTTAAAGAGAGAAGTAAAAACTCTGAACATGATTAGGTATGCATTTTTTCTATATTTTAAATTTATTAAATAATGAACAAATTACATTAAAACTATTTTGTCATTTCGTATAGGTAGATGCATACTGCATTACTGGGACTCACATAGCGAGTTGAAAACTATTACTGATACTGTTTAAAGTTAACAACATGTATTTGAAAGTTTTGAAATTGATTTTCCTTAACTCTTAAAATAGCGTTATTAATATAATAGTATAAGTTTAGTAAAAAATAACTGTTTTATTAAAATAATGAAATATCTAACGAAATCAAAACCTTAAGTTTAAATACTAATAAATTTAAGGCTAATCTAAATTCGAGCTTAATAGTAAGTAATAAGTATACATTGCATAATTAGCATCTAGAATAGATGCAAATTATGCTAATACCAAGTAATAATTTAAAAATATTTTTAAAAATAAAATAAACATTTTTTTTTATTTATGTTGTTTCGTTCTCGTGGCAAATTCCTTTACACTCTACAAAATTCTCATGTTTTTTTTTTCGTTAAAAAGTTTTATAAAAAAAATTATTTTGAATAAAATAAATAACAAATTGCGTATATCTTTAACAATAATTATAAACACTATGAATCACATTAAATTGCCACCTTATGCCCTAACTGCGCATTCAAGGGTAATAAATGTTCGTTTATTACTATTTTCAGGCCGGACGACTGGAACCTTTATATGCTGTATAACATGCCAGAAAGCGAAATAAATTAAAATTTCTTACTCACCATCTATACTTATTTGCTGCAAACTTAAGAAAACCTTGAAACAACTGAGAGATTTTGTAACTTTTACCCGTAGTTTTAATACTTACATACGTAACACCAGCATCACTATGATCCCTGGAATATGTACTGTAATTCTGCAGGCGCAATGATCCATTTCAGTCAAACGTCGATCGTGATTTCTCTCTTGTTAGTGCCCATCAGGCCGCCATAGATTAGCGAACCCGTGTAGAGCAAAGGCACAAAATGGAATCACAGAAACAACTACTCCGCTGGCAAATAACATGACTAGCATTGAATTACACTGTTGATTCCTGACTTTCGTTGGGGAAAATAGTGATAATATATTTGACTGATCTAATAACATAAAACCGTTTTTCAATCTATAACATTTAACATGCAATTATAATAACGTACAAGTGTTTACTCGGAAAAGAGTTGAATATGCACATTATTATCTTGTATTAATTTTATATACCTACTTGTATAAAATGTGTGTTATATATTTTGACGAGATAACATTTTTTGGTCATGATTTTTGATTTTAAGCTCTTATACCCATGTCCTCTTTGTTTGGAAATTACAAACTCCCACAAAAACGAAATGTAGGCAAATAATAAGACTTTAGAATAATACGTATAGAGAAAATATTTTTGTAAACACAAGCAGGCATTTTCAACCTCGTCTAATTTTAGCTAAATCAATTATCCCTCGTACAGTCGAATATCGAGAAAAATAATACCCTTTATGTCCATAATTATTAGGTCTCGAAGGTACGTTAAGTCCACCCTATCACATACACGAACGTATAAATAGGTAATCCTCAAAATTAAAAGTGAAACGTAAAATGGGATTTTTGAGAAGCGATTAGGCGTAGTTAAAATTGAGGGGGATTATGGATCAATAGAGTTTTGTTTTCATCCTCTAGATTTTTTGTTATTATTAGAAATGTAATATAATTAAAGTGCTTCACACTCTTAAAGAGATAGGGACATCTGCTCAACCCTGCACTGCTGATCTTGCCACTGTAGCTACCAATCACCATAAAGAGGACCATGCAGAAACCTTGACAAAGGTAAAATGCATACATTCAAGAGGATTATAGACTCTAAGAGGGCTGGCAAAGTGTTAGAATCATCCAAGTTACCGAAACGCCTAGATAATATTATTACGACTGACCTGGAAAGGTTATTACGTAAAATTGACGAAAATTTGAGATATAGACTAACTAATACGGTGAAATACCTGAGGAACATCATCTTTCAAAAGTCTCAAGTAAAACTGACAATTTCATATAATGACTATCTGAAAAAGCGGCACATGACGAGTTCAAGTAGAGGCAGCCTGTCACTATACCTCCTTTGATATTTGAGCATGCAAATATACAGGTTTTTTCCGCTCTTTAAAAACTAACCATCCCTTTCTCCAAGCAATACCGAAATTTTTAAATGTTACAAAGTCTCAGAAAATATTCTAAAATAATTTAAAATTGATAGATTTAATTAACGTTTTTGTCCATGCAAATATAGGACGATATGTATATTTGAGGTAATATTTAGAGAATTAAAAATACATTTATGGAAATCTCTTATGAAATTTAGTCATTTGATTTTATTCCTTTAAGAGGAAAAATCAAAAATCGCCCAAATATAGGATCGAAAAACAATTAAACGTTAAATAGAAAAATGTAAAATGTAATATTTTGAAAATGTTAATTTTTTTCTATTTTCTATTTTTAAGTAGCCCTCTGTAGTTGAGGTTGTAGTATTTTTATGCATGTAGTATTTAAATTTCGCTTCTAGTTTAACCGAAAACAGCACAGAAAAGTTTGACCCAGTTTTATATGTTTGCCTAATAATTTTAATTTGTGTTTTCCATGTAGCAGTGTAACCCAGTTATTTTTGCCTATTGATAAACTTATACAAGACATTATTTTACATGTATCAGATGACGTGATAAACCGAGTTTTTGTGGGTTTAAAAATGCTGCGGCTGGGAGGATGGTCCCATTCGCACCCAGACGTTTCAGAACCGTTGTGTTTGCCTACTAGTATACTCTTACCAGGTGCATACTTTTTTATTTATCATGACATATGTAACCAATATAAAAATCATACCGGAAGTGCCATATTTATTCTTCCCGTTACTATTTTCACAAAAATTATGATTTTGAATTACTCTCGCCAACTTATGCCGGTACTCTTCTTACTTGTCTGGAAGAACCGCAATCTCTTTCATTTCCTTCACTAATAAGCCAGTGAAATAAATTTTACTCCCAGGATTATATTTTGGACCAAAAGATGACTCCTATATTTCAGACAAATGGTTCAATTAAAAATGTTATATGGATTTTAGGACAATCTCTACAACTTTTCTAATATAACCGGCTTTTTAGCTCTTCAAATATAGGAGTTATCTTTTGGTCCAAAATCTAATAGCGTTAGCGACGCATCGATTATAGGAGTAGCATATACAACAGTCGGAGGGGCATACTTAAAAGCTATCAAATCGCGCGAAGACAATCGTATTTTCCAGTCAGTACCCCGAATGCAACACAACTTAGACCCATAACTGGCGTAAAGGCCTGGAAAGGTTTTGTTTTAGTTGATGACATTGCGCGGCTCCACAATGCACGCATTGTCAAGGAGTTCTTAAGGAAAAACAACATTGAGAGAATGGAATGACCTGTCAGGTCTCCAGATCTAAACTCAATTGTGAGTGTTTGAAGTAGAATAAAATTGTTGCAGAGGCAGCATGACAATTAGTTCGTAAATGTGGAAGACTTAGTGAATGCCAGTAGGGGATATATCGGAAGCTATTTCTTTGGAATTTACTAAACGCCTAACCGCGCTTACTAAGGATCTTTTTCAGTCACTGAGGTTTGTTCTAAATAATTATAATTCTTTTGTTTTTCATTAGTTATTATTTTAGTGTTATGTTTGGTAAAGTTGTGATTAGTATTTAACCTAAAATTGCGATTGTATACAATGGAAAAACTGTCTACCGAAACTTATTCGTCAGATGTTAAACTCCTTGTATATTCCAAACCTGTGGTAAAGTTAAGAACAATTGGATCGAATAGCCAGCGAAAAAATACAGTCATGTTAAAAAAAATTAGCTTTCAGCAAAAAAATCCGATTTCTGAAAAATAAAGAAATTGTACTTTAATCCTAGACTATAAAAATTGAATGAAGAATCAAACAGCATTTTTTAGTTAAAATGGAATCCTCGGTCATTTTACATCACTTAATTTTGCGCCCTGCATATCCCTATTATATGATACTACACATTATATTGAAAATTTTATCTTTTTTACCGACAAGTTCGAGAAGTAATTTCGTTTTTTGTCCACGTGATACGTCTTATGAAAACATTTACGTTATTTTACGGAAGGATGTTTTTAAAAGCCCCTCTTCGTAAATCGGGAAAATTTTATTCCTGGAGCAAAATCTTGAGCAATTTCTTTTTATTTTCCGAGTTTTAACCTATTTCTTTCACTTCTCGGTTAATTACTCAGGTCCTCTAATTGCTAGGGCGGTCTATATTTAAGCTATACCAAAAAAAGTGGCGCCTTTTTTTAAGATAAGTTAGATAGGCTAATGCAGCTCTGTTTTTTAAAAAATCTTTAACAGACGGATAGCTCGTTTAATTGACTTCGACACCTGTATTTTACGTATTTTGTTAAGTTTTCGAAAAATTCGTGAAACATGCGTTCGAGAATTTTCCCATTTTACGAAATATGTTATGCTTCGAACGTGACTGTCTGTATACAAGGAGTATAGAAAGAAGTATCCGAGCTAAAATTTCTGAATTGCTATAGTTTGCAAAATTTGTCGGGATCGAGCCAAAAAAGGGTCACAACTTAAAATTTTCAGATTTTGTCATGAATCCTACTAGCTTGTAGAGCAAATTTTCAAACGCTTTCTACATGAAATTTCGTTAAAAAAAGGTTTGATGCTATGATGCTATGATCAATATCGAAAATCGTTGATTATTTTATAACACAGGCAAAAGCAAAAAACTCCCTTTACTACTCATCAGCTGAACCATGTTTGCAGGATACTGCTTGATTAGGATTATGGATATAAAACTTAATTTTAAAGGATAGAAACGCCAAAAATTTGTTCGTATTTAATATTCGATACTGCAAATTTATTATCAAATGCTTGTAAAAAATTAATAGAAAATAATATTAAAAAAAATAAAATATTGTGAACATAACGTAAAAGAAAACCGGAGATTTTAAATTAAACCCAAAAATGTTTGTTCTCATTAATCTTAATTGTATACTAATTAAGTGTATTTTATTACAGATTGCTAAAATATAAATGCAACGATATAAAGGGTGCAAAATAACGTTTAATTTGCGTCAGAAACTCCAATAGTTTTCTCATAATAAAAATATTTTAAAAATTATTAATTAAGGTGTAGAATGCTAAAACGTACATGTAGTAGGTTTTGCAATAACAAAGTACAATGGAAGTATTAATTTTGCTGTAAGTCCATAAAAATGTCAAGTATTACTCTTAGTTGTAGACCTAATTCCAAAAGTTATTGCATAGCTTAAGGTTGTGTTACATAATAAAGAGAGCACAAACTCATTGTAATGAGTTTAAAAAGTTTTTTAATATACATGCATACAAATAATTTTCATATTGAATTTATTAAATATTGAAATTAATAATTAATGGCATTAATTTGTTTCCCTCAAAATATTAATATTTTTTTCAACTGTTTATAAATAAATTGCTATTATAAAAATTACTAAACCCAAATGAAATATTAAAAGGAGTAGAAATATTTTTTTGAAAAAAAAAATATTTCCGGCTTCAAGCCCAACTATATATAAACTAAAACCATTTAGCACGAAAAGAGAAAAAGTTAAACTTTAACTATTTTGTGAAAATTTTGCATCGTATAAAATATTATCCAATTTCGTAAATGTTTAAAATCTTATTGCATTTTCAAAGTAGTTTGGACAATTTCCAAGTGGAGCAACCCGATAAATTTAAATAGTAAAATTTTTCCTGTGACAATTTTCTTTTAAGTAGCTTTTATCTGTTTTTGCAAGTGACTCCTTATCTATTTTGAAAGGGACCTCTTTCCCTTCCCATTTTAATTAATTTGATTTGGAAATGTAACGAGCTTAAGTATAAATAGTATACGCCGTGATTTTCGGTATTTCCCTTTTATAATACGTTTTTTTTATAATTCTGGGTATGCTGGAAATGCTTATCAATATTATTAGCATGACTTTGACATTAGAGAAGAGTATCATTCAAATGAAAACATAATAAAAAAATAAAATAGTCTGTTATCATCTAATAGGTTTTAGATTATATTTCACGTACTGGTAATAGTATTATTAATTTGCTTTAGATTTACGTCTATGTCAAATTTCGCTGATATAAAAAACGTTTTTGACGCTTTGTTTATTATTTTTCATTATATTTAATAATGATTTTCGGGATGACCTAAAAGGTTAACCTTGAGAAAACATATTATTATTAGAAAATGTTATTTAAAATACTTTTTTCCAAATTCAATTTTTCATGTTTTATATGTAAGCTTAGCCTTTGTTTTAGGGCTTGAAAAAGAATAACAAGATGACTTTTAGCACACAAGTCCAGAAAAGACACGAACTAGAAATCATTTCTTCTAAAAATACTAATACTAATCCGTAATTATAAAACAGTATGATTGGCAATTTTGATTTCATTGGAAAGCTTTGTTGCTTAAAAGTTGGCTTGATAAACAATGTCTTTCAGGTTGCTGCGTGGTTTTTCCCGACATTTTGAGATACAATTATACCTACATATATTTTTACACAGTTTAAAAAAGGACCAAAAATTTAAACAAGTGGATAAAAACCTCAAGCTGATTCACCAAAGATATTAATAAACCATATCATCAGAATCAAAATAATTTATTTCATATTTTAAGGGCTATTAAATATTAGAAATACCTCAAATAACCAATATGTTTAATTAATTGTTAACTCTTTATAATATTAGTAATAAAATAAAAGGTTTAAAGTCAAAAATAATTTAACTCTTAGATAATCTTGATAAAATCTATATCTAAAAGAAAATATGCTTTGAAGATGTAAATATAAGTAGGCTAGGGAAGAAACTTAAAATACCCACACTCTAGGAATATTTCAAAATATTATTAACATTATTATTGGCTAGTTAATTGTTATTACTATTTGGACGAATTGTATTTCCCAAACTCAGTGTCTAGGCGTTCCATTTTTTACTCATTGGTAACCTACAGTGTAGTATTTGTTTTAAAAATGAATTAAAAACAATGTAACAGAAATACGTATTTAGACTTACTGATATCGATAATTATTTTTTAGGCTGCACATTGTTCTTCATCCTGTTTTGACGGTACAACATTTTGGCCATAGACTAGATTACTGTCACTTGCTTTTTAATATCATACCTGTTCAATATTTTGTGGACAGATAAAACACTACCGGTCAAGGACTAGTTCTTATAGGATTCAGGAATTTCAACCTCAAGGTCGATGAAGCATTAATGTTTGGTATATATATATATTAAAATTTTCTGTTCTATTTCTATATATTTACTATATATATATATATATATATATATAAAATTCTCTGCACAATATGCTATCTTAAACTTCTACCGGAAGATGTATCGCTGGAAACCAGGTTGAGTATGTATTTTCAGCATGACGGATGTCCAGAAAAGGTTAGTGAACCTTAGACAGAATATAACAAATGAATCTGTCTAAGTGTATTTCCTGCCAGATGCATATAAAGAGGAAGTTTGTTTTAGGGCCTTTTATTATTAGTAGTATCACAAAGAGTGAACAAAAAAATTATTTTGATAAACTCTCATGTTTTTAACATTTATTAGCTCATAAATTTTGAAACAAATTACTTTGTGTTGCACTTATGCCGACAGTGTCCTTAATATCTTTAATTAAAAAAAATAATCGTGGGGTTCTCACTGACTTTCATTCCGTTCTTTTGTCCTGTTTTAAATTGTAAAAATGTGTATCATTGTATTTGATGCTGAGAAAAACCACAAAATATGCCGTTTTTTCAGCGACTATGGCAAAAACCAGAGACACATAATTTATAAATAAAATAACAAAGCAACCAGGGTTGTCTTCAACGAGACGCAACTAGGGTTGTCTTCAACGAGACTAAATTTGCTGAATTTTGTTAATCCTAACCTTTTTTTTCCTACTTCTGCTTTGGCCCTTTACTTTATCCGCTAATAGACAAAAACTTTTTCTAATATCTTGTCCTTGTCTGTCTTGAGCTTTTTGGTGCCAGTTTCCACCAGATATCCGCTTAATGTAGCAATCTAATTGAGGATTTAGATCCACTTCATTTTGTTTGCGATGAGTATTGCTCGTCTGTTGCGTTTCGACATGTCTGGTCCATTGCCACTACAATCCTCTTTATTACATCAATAACCGTTATTCTTCGGATCTCCTCATTTCTAAATTTGTTGCCCAAAGAAATCCAGCATTGACCTTTCCTCTGAATTACTTTTAGTTTATTGGCAGATAAAGATGATTGTCATTCATAAGTAGTCACGGGCAGGACATGTATCGAAATTAATCACAGTTTTAATACAAAACAAAATTTTCCAAATCCTGACCTGGATTAGTTTTCTATTCCAAGAGAGATAACATGAATCCTAGTTATCAATAAAAATATTCTCCTCCTATCCTTCTATTAAAACAAGAGCAATTGAGCAAAATTGTGTTAGTTTTTCCTAGCTTTATAGCTGTTTATAAATTCGGGTGTGTGTTCGACCCTATGATTTTTCTTCAGACAGTTTGTTAAGGGTTTAGTCAGGTGGGAAAATTTTTTTGTAAATTTCCTGTAATATCCAACTAGGCCTAGAAAAGACTTTATTTCTTTCGGGGCCTTTTTGGAGTTCGGTTTTATAGCATCAGGATTACATATGGTAAGACTAGTTGTTGCTTTCTCGGTCTATAATTTTTATTGTTCGTTGTTCGGGAACCCTGTGCATTAATTGCTTTCTCTATGGTGCGTAGATATTTTTTAAAGCACTAGATATATTAAGTTCGTTTAATCTCGTCTGTGTTTCAGTTAATCACACGGTTCTGGATGTAAGGGTATTGGCCACATCTTGAAATGGGTGATAATGTGATCTTGCTTCTAAATATCTGTCTGTATGTGTTGGTTTCTAAACATTTCAAATACACCGTGTCACAGTCACTGCGCTCACCCGCATTGAAAACACACATGTTAAATAAATAAATAAATATATATATATATATATATATATAATCTATATATATATATATATATATATATATATATATATATATATATATATATATATATATATATATATATATATATATATATATATATATCCCGAATTAGACCATATCCTTACCATGTTATTTCATCTGCTCGTGTACAGCCTATTCCTAAAAAGAATCCAAAACTCTTCCTATTAACTGCAGACCTATTTACTTACTTCCAATGATGAGTAAGGCAATGGAGAAGTATACCAATAATGATCTTTAATAAATTACTTTGAAAAGTATAAACATATCCATGACATGCTTGTGGATTCTGCCACGAAAGAACACAGCAGATTTTCATACCTTCGTAAACCACATCAAATTACTGCCCTCGACAAATTTTGATCAAATCTGACATGGTGCACTTTTTTATAAACTTCCTGCCTGTGGTCTTCCTCCAAAACTTTGTACTTGGATTGCTAGTTTTCTTTTTTACAAGATTCAGTGTTGGCACCTACTCTATTCCTCCTTCACATCAATGAACTGCTTTCTTCTAGCAGTAATCCTATTCAGTTATGCTGACGATAGTACACTCCGCTCCAATATTCAATTATTAACGTTCTACTGCAATGATCAAAGATCCCACATTCTATTTACTCTCTTATTCCCAGAGTAAAGATTTCCTCTTGTCCTACTCTGTAAGTCTTAAGTCCAGCATCAATAAACTTTCCCTGTTTTCACTTAAAACTATCACGTACCTAGGTACTTAGTACTTAGATCTTCGGACTTCGTGGTCTGGTCATAGATGAAAGAAATCAATTTTTCTAAAAACGATTCATCGTACGAACTTATTTTACTATAAATTTATATACCCGATAAAATAAATATTTCCTATTTACACTTTCTTTTGTATCTTTAAAAAATTAGCTTTTCATCGCTATTAACTCGCTTCTGTTGTTCTTTTTCGAAAAAAAGTGCCAGAATAAAAAACGATTGGGTACAAATTTTTTTTTTTAAAGAACAAATTATTTAATGATTATGCCCGAAAAGGCAAAACATGTTTTATATTTACGAATCCACTAACCGCGTAGGTGCATATTACCAAAATGCACCCATTGTACACCACGCATGGGTTGGTTATTAATCAGTCAGGTTTACGTGGCTGCCACGGTCACAATACCGGTCTTACATAAAAAGTGTATAGGATATGTTTTGTAGAGAATTTTCTAACCTTTTACTATAACACTATATCACATAAAATCGTATGACAAAGGGAAAATGAGTTATCGCACAAAAACCTTTTAGCTAATTTGCATATTTAGTGGCTTGTCCGTTCATCGGGGGTGATAAAATGTTTTATATGTTTTTTGTGAGCTCCAATTCTAATTAATAAACAAAACATATAATACGCTGACCAGTTGGTTTCTACCAGTGCCATTAAACGTATACACATATACAAAGCAAAACATTTTACTATTTAATTTTTCCCCTCATCACTATCTACCGTCTGATAAATCCTTTGAAATGTTTTGTACAAAACAAAAAATGTGCCGAAGATAATCATCAATAAGTCGAAAACGTTAATTCCTCTAGTTATTTTTCGTTGAAATCGGCTTTAAATGCTTTATTTAAATACGAAATATGCATTGGGCTTATTCAAAAGAAAAATAAGAACACTTAAAAATTGGCAAAAATGTTTCATTTCTTTTATATAATTAATTGTTTTAGTGATATCACTTAAAATTTTGGTGGAATCTTGAAAAGAATACGACGTTATCCTACAACGATAGACTTTTTTTCTGAAAATCGACAAAAATTGGAGTGAATGTGCAGGGTGTCCTATTTAAAATAAGATCCTAGTCAGGTTAATATAATATAAAAATTCAAATTAAACTTATAAAATTAATATTATTAACAAATTATTTTTACCGGTTTTACATGTCTTACTGTGTTTCAAAGAAAGTAACCCACCATCTACATGGTACACCCTGTGGAGTTCGAATAGTATAAGATGAAGACGGCAGATGGGTAATAGGGAGTTATAATCGATCTATATTATCAGTTACATAGCGCAATTGATTTTACGTATAAATAAAGGAAACGTTTCGCCACTGATAGGACGGTAAGCTGGCTTAACGGTAGACAGAAACAAAGAATGTCGTGTATGACGTTAACGGCTTTTTCTTAGTCTGTTCGGACTCAACACTTGTAATGACTATTTGTATAATAAATATACAACATTGCAATAAGGCATGATTTTATGTATCTCAAGTTGCTACATCCATTTAATAACCATTCATTGATTTTAAAACTATAATATAACACAAAAAAGGACATGATTTATTCTTGTAGTGTTCTCAAGTTCATGCTGATGGTTTAAAAATAGGACATAAATATAATAGTTTCATTTTTGCTTCGTATTTGTTTTTTTTTCTCGGAAATAAAATATCTGTGTTTGTTTTCAAAAATATTTCATGCCTTCAGTCTCCCATATACGCGCATTACTTTTTTCGCAGTAATACGATCCCTCCTTGTGACTTGTGAAATTCCTTTGCTCGGACTTCCCTCGCTAGGAGTTTTATTAGGAATGGTGGCATGTAACTCAATGTAGTTCCGCAAATGGTTATTTAATAACATTCTGTTCCGTTATGTTGAATTCGTACCAGTTTAACCTTATATCACATTTAATGTTTGTGGAAAAATTTAGCTATCCCGCGAATAGACAAACCGACAGACAGACCTATGGACATTCTAGTGATATTTAAAACTGCCAATTATGTATTTTTTATCAATATTTTAAGGTGGTTAGATTGATTATTTATGCAGATTCAACTGAAATCGGTATCTGGGATAAGGGAGCATATAAAAGTAATAGTTATGTTCTTTTTCTGTCAATATTTAAACACTTAAAATAGAGACACTAACATTCCGGATAATTTTTTACATTTCGCAAATTGTACTGAAAAACCAGTATTTGGGGATATTTAAGATATCAAATCATAGCTTTTTAATATTTAGATATATAAAACGGATACAATAAATATATAAAAAAAATTAAAAACTACTTTTCTACAAAGTAAACCAATATAACATTTACATGTTTTTCACGAAAACAAGCGTGAGGTACCAGTGAAGTTACTACTTCCAATTTTTTAATTTTTATCAGAATAAATAAATATCTCAAAGTAGAAAAAACACTGTCAAGTTTTTATGAGAATTATCCAAATCCTTGAATAACAGTTTAACTACATAGAACCTTAGGTGCATTAAAAAGTGGCGAGTTAAGTTAAGGTAAACTGATACATATGTAAGGAAAACATGTATATGACATAAACAATAGGTATTTAAGTATAGTGGGTTTTAAAAGATAAAATTACTCTTTATCTGTGTATGTTATTTAAATTACTATAATTCAGATTTCAGGACGAATATATCGGAAATGTGTATGTTTCAAAAAGTACTTTGTTTACTTAGGTTTACGGTAAACGTGGCCTAGATAAATACTGATTACAGTGTTTAAACAAAAATCGTATACAATATCAACAACAATCTATACAATAATTTTACCGTCGACATCCATTAAATAATGCTGATTTCTAATTAAATAAATAATTATTATTATATAGCTGTTAATCATATACATGTAATCTAAATTTATGTCACTAAGCCTTTTAAAGAAATTTATTTTTGAAAACTTAAGCAAATAAAATTAAGTTACCTACCTATTTCATTAAACATTACATAATAGATATATTTATGACTGTCACTTTTTTAAACCCCTACGTTAATTTTAAATTAGTGTGTTACAATGTAATCTCGTTCTTTCCGATTTTCTCGATACCAAATCCCCATTATCTTTATCGTTAGAAGAAGCGCGTATTAAAAGCAATTAATCTTCTTCCTTCTATAGACACAAGAAACTCTTTTTGTTCTAAAGTTAAACGATCTATAAAATAAGGGCAAACATCCAGGAGAAAGTCGGGGACACTGTTTGGCTCCCAGTATTTTTTGCGGTGGAAAATTAAATGAATGATATGTTTTTTCGACAACTCACTGAACTGGAAACTTCTCGTGAGCCATGTTCAGGGAAAATGGAGAGGAGTTTCAATAAGACATAATAGAAAAGATAAGCATCCAGAAATATCAAATGTAATTTTTTTCGAAAATATATTAAAAAAGATGTTTTTTGAGTTTTCTCAAAATCTCAAAAACTAAATTAATATATCTATATATATATATATATATATATATATATATATATATATATATATATATATATATATATATATATATATTTAAATATAGATATATATATATATATATATATATATATATATATATATATTATAATATAGATATATATATAACATTTACATGTTTTTCACGAAAACAAGCGTGAGGTACCAGTGAAGTTACTACTTCCAATTTTTTAATTTTTATCAGAATAAATAAATATCTCAAAGTAGAAAAAACACTGTCAAGTTTTTATGAGAATTATCCAAATCCTTGAATAACAGTTTAACTACATAGAACCTTAGGTGCATTAAAAAGTGGCGAGTTAAGTTAAGGTAAACTGATACATATGTAAGGAAAACATGTATATGACATAAACAATAGGTATTTAAGTATAGTGGGTTTTAAAAGATAAAATTGCTCTTTATCTGTGTATGTTATTTAAATTACTATAATTCAGATTTCAGGACGAATATATCGGAAATGTGTATGTTTCAAAAAGTACTTTGTTTACTTAGGTTTACGGTAAACGTGGCCTAGATAAATACTGATTACAGTGTTTAAACAAAAATCGTATACAATATCAACAACAATCTATACAATAATTTTACCGTCGACATCCATTAAATAATGCTGATTTCTAATTAAATAAATAATTATTATTATATAGCTGTTAATCATATACATGTAATCTAAATTTATGTCACTAAGCCTTTTAAAGAAATTTATTTTTGAAAACTTAAGCAAATAAAATTAAGTTACCTACCTATTTCATTAAACATTATATAATAGATATATTTATGACTGTCACTTTTTTAAACCCCTACGTTAATTTTAAATTAGTGTGTTACAATGTAATCTCGTTCTTTCCGATTTTCTCGATACCAAATCCCCATTATCTTTATCGTTAGAAGAAGCGCGTATTAAAAGCAATTAATCTTCTTCCTTCTATAGACACAAGAAACTCTTTTTGTTCTAAAGTTAAACGATCTATAAAATAAGGGCAAACATCCAGGAGAAAGTCGGGGACACTGTTTGGCTCCCAGTATTTTTTGCGGTGGAAAATTAAATGAATGATATGTTTTTTCGACAACTCACTGAACTGGAAACTTCTCGTGAGCCATGTTCAGGGAAAATGGAGAGGAGTTTCAATAAGACATAATAGAAAAGATAAGCATACAGAAATATCAAATGTAATTTTTTTCGAAAATATAATAAAAAAGATGTTTTTTGAGTTTTCTCAAAATCTCAAAAACTAAATTAATATATCTATATATATATATATATATATATATATATATATATATATATATATATATATATTTATAATATAGATATATATATATATATATATATATATATATATAGATACTAAAATCAATAAAAATGCGCTTTCACACACCTTTATCAAAAGTTCTTGGCCGGAAAAGATATATGTAGAATAGCAGAAATATATAATTTCTGCAGGTGCAAAACGGCCTACAAGAAGAATTGCTTTCGATTATGTCACAGGGTACCCTCCTGCGATCATGATTTCTGGGCCTTTACCCTCATCAGGCAGGCTTGTACCCAGGGAGATCTGAAATAACAGATTGCTCGATATGACAAAATCGAAAACGAAACGTCTATCGTACTGAAATAGTACTACATGCTAAGTATAACACTTAGCGCCACCTATTGGGGCTCCGGTGGTTTCCGGCTGCAAACCCATAGGAATTTGGCAAAGTATGCACTAGCACCATCATACGGAGAGTAGATACTAAAATCAATAAAAATGCGCTTTCACACACCTTTATCAAAAGTTTCTTGGCCGGAAAAGATATATGTAGAATAGCAGAAATATATAATTTCTGCAGGTGCAAAACGGCCTACAAGAAGAATTGCTTTCGATTATGTCACAGGGTACCCTCCTGCGATCATGATTTCTGGGCCTTTACCCTCATCAGGCAGGCTTGTACCCAGGGAGATCTGAAATAACAGATTGCTCGATATGACAAAATCGAAAACGAAACGTCTATCGTACTGAAATAGTACTACATGCTAAGTATAACACTTAGCGCCACCTATTGGGGCTCCGGTGGTTTCCGGCTGCAAACCCATAGGAATTTGGCAAAGTATGCACTAGCACCATCATACGGAGAGTAGATACTAAAATCAATAAAAATGCGCTTTCACACACCTTTATCAAAAGTTTCTTGGCCGGAAAAGATATATGTAGAATAGCAGAAATATATAATTTCTGCAGGTGCAAAACGGCCTACAAGAAGAATTGCTTTCGATTATGTCACAGGGTACCCTCCTGCGATCATGATTTCTGGGCCTTTACCCTCATCAGGCAGGCTTGTACCCAGGGAGATCTGAAATAACAGATTGCTCGATATGACAAAATCGAAAACGAAACGTCTATCGTACTGAAATAGTACTACATGCTAAGTATAACACTTAGCGCCACCTATTGGGGCTCCGGTGGTTTCCGGCTGCAAACCCATAGGAATTTGGCAAAGTATGCACTAGCACCATCATACGGAGAGTAGATACTAAAATCAATAAAAATGCGCTTTCACACACCTTTATCAAAAGTTTCTTGGCCGGAAAAGATATATGTAGAATAGCAGAAATATATAATTTCTGCAGGTGCAAAACGGCCTACAATATACTACATATATCTTTTCCGGCCAAGAAACTTTTGATAAAGGTGTGTGAAAGCGCATTTTTATTGATTTTAGTATCTACTCTCCGTATGATGGTGCTAGTGCATACTTTGCCAAATTCCTATGGGTTTGCAGCCGGAAACCACCGGAGCCCCAATAGGTGGCGCTAAGTGTTATACTTAGCATGTAGTACTATTTCAGTACGATAGACGTTTCGTTTTCGATTTTGTCATATCGAGCAATCTGTTATTTCAGATCTCCCTGGGTACAAGCCTGCCTGATGAGGGTAAAGGCCCAGAAATCATGATCGCAGGAGGGTACCCTGTGACATAATCGAAAGCAATTCTTCTTGTAGGCCGTTTTGCACCTGCAGAAATTATATATTTCTGCTATTCTACATATATCTTTTCCGGCCAAGAAACTTTTGATAAAGGTGTGTGAAAGCGCATTTTTATTGATTTTAGTATCTACTCTCCGTATGATGGTGCTAGTGCATACTTTGCCAAATTCCTATGGGTTTGCAGCCGGAAACCACCGGAGCCCCAATAGGTGGCGCTAAGTGTTATACTTAGCATGTAGTACTATTTCAGTACGATAGACGTTTCGTTTTCGATTTTGTCATATCGAGCAATCTGTTATTTCAGATCTCCCTGGGTACAAGCCTGCCTGATGAGGGTAAAGGCCCAGAAATCATGATCGCAGGAGGGTACCCTGTGACATAATCGAAAGCAATTCTTCTTGTAGGCCGTTTTGCACCTGCAGAAATTATATATTTCTGCTATTCTACATATATCTTTTCCGGCCAAGAACTTTTGATAAAGGTGTGTGAAAGCGCATTTTTATTGATTTTAGTATCTACTCTCCGTATGATGGTGCTAGTGCATACTTTGCCAAATTCCTATGGGTTTGCAGCCGGAAACCACCGGAGCCCCAATAGGTGGCGCTAAGTGTTATACTTAGCATGTAGTACTATTTCAGTACGATAGACGTTTCGTTTTCGATTTTGTCATATCGAGCAATCTGTTATTTCAGATCTCCCTGGGTACAAGCCTGCCTGATGAGGGTAAAGGCCCAGAAATCATGATCGCAGGAGGGTACCCTGTGACATAATCGAAAGCAATTCTTCTTGTAGGCCGTTTTGCACCTGCAGAAATTATATATTTCTGCTATTCTACATATATCTTTTCCGGCCAAGAACTTTTGATAAAGGTGTGTGAAAGCGCATTTTTATTGATTTTAGTATCTACTCTCCGTATGATGGTGCTAGTGCATACTTTGCCAAATTCCTATGGGTTTGCAGCCGGAAACCACCGGAGCCCCAATAGGTGGCGCTAAGTGTTATACTTAGCATGTAGTACTATTTCAGTACGATAGACGTTTCGTTTTCGATTTTGTCATATCGAGCAATCTGTTATTTCAGATCTCCCTGGGTACAAGCCTGCCTGATGAGGGTAAAGGCCCAGAAATCATGATCGCAGGAGGGTACCCTGTGACATAATCGAAAGCAATTCTTCTTGTAGGCCGTTTTGCACCTGCAGAAATTATATATTTCTGCTATTCTATATATATATATATATATATATATATATATATATATATATATATATATATATATATATATATATATATATATATATATATATATATATATATATATATATATATATATATATATTTTTGGAATTTAGTGTGTCTCTTCTGATCTCTTTATTTTTCAGCATCTATCTAGCTTTGAGAATGTCTAGTTTTCGCTTCAGTTGTTATAATTTTGGCTCTGCTCAGGAACAATTCACCAACTCTATACGGGCAACACTGAATATTGACGGGCTCTGAACCTCCCTTGACTAGTGGCGTCAGCAGTGAACACCACTTAGGCTGGCATATTTTCCTTCTGAAGTGAGAAAGAATGATGAAAGGGGAGTGTCAAATCAAATTTCGCTCTCGTTAGAGGGGCAACATGTGCCAGAATTAGTAAGTTTTTAAAGTGCCGTTAAAGCCTGCGTCCTACAAACGTTGTCTATTAAATTTTGTTTTGTTTGTTTGATCAACGACTTGTTAAGTTAATTTTCAATATAGTATATTGATGTGAGCTAATTCGCAATTCTCTTATATAGACAGAATGGCATCCTGAACTATTTTGCTGTCTGTGCCATCTTTGATGCATGCCTGGAGTTTCTATTTGTTTCTGAAGCCCTCTAGATGTTCTAGGGGTAAGGCAATATTTCCGAATAATTTTTGTTGTAATTTAATTATTTTTCTACATTCCTCATAGGTTTTATTTTAATAAACAATCGTTTGTAGGGTGTCAAATGATAGCTTCAAGTTAAGATTTTAACTTATGGTTTTTAAGTTTATGGTGTAATATTTGAGGTACATAAACCAAGAGTACTACAAATGATTTTGGAGTTCCTTCCTCTAAGAATACAAGGATCCAATTCTTAATTTTATATTTATAGATTTTACGTAAGGTGGCAAAAAAGAATATTAGTAAACTAATTTCTTTGTAAAAAAGCCTTTGCGAAAGCGTTTAAATTTTTACAACATTTTTTACGGCACAGTAGAAAGAGAAAACGTTCATGAATTTTTGACTTCCCTGTGCGCCATTTGATTTAATTTAATTTTTGTTTTCACAGTTCATATAGTGATTCCTTGATGTATTTATTTGTATCTTTTATCTAAAACAAACTGTAAAAAGTAAACTAAATTTCACATTTTAATGTTTAAAAAAACAATCATTAAAAAAAACAAACGAAAAGGAAACAAACGAAGCAAAAAAAAGAAAATGATTAAATTTCGACAATCTTCGATTTATACCGTGTTTTAATAAAAGGCCCTCCAAACCTTTATTTTATCAGCATTTAAATATCAATATAAATTCTTCTTAATTGATTTAGGCCAATTAGGTAGCCCGCTTTTTAATTTCTAAAGGTGTAACTGAGGATCTGTAACCAACATAGCTCTCTGAAAGAAGACGGAAGCGGACTGCCGTTTGCTTGTATTCACGGTACGTCATACAGTTTTTTATATTCTAATGAATAGTTGCTACGGACAATTGAAATGTAACGAATAAAAACTTCCTCACATTTTGTGCACCCAGTTAAAATGAAAGCCTCAGTAATAATGGGGTGTTGCACAAATAGCCACGACCTGACGTGCCATTGTCAAACGGGATCAGAAGAGATGCGAAAACAGAAACAAGAAAAACCTAAAAAAAATTAAAAACGGTACATGCCCAAGGAACGACAAAACATCAAAGATTCTGGCGTTTGATATACACATAGAAAAATCAATACACAAAGTGTTATAAGGCTGAGTGCCAAAAGGTGGTAACAATACTGATGTAATATTATTTTATAAAAAGGGAAACCCAAAGAATATAACAAAAGATCCGTGAATTTCATGTCATACCTCTCTAAACTATTCACAAAAATACTTTCCAATCGTCGAATAAGTGAGTTGGATTTTTACCAACCTACTTCCAAAAGGCTTTAATGCAAATGATTATCGGCAGAAAACTAATGGCTACTAGGCCTTTATATATTTCCATAAGACGTTCTATTTCATTAAAACGTCGAACATTTTAAAAACACTATGTACTCTAAAACCATAAAGACAACGGACAAAACGAAGCTCGTTTGGAACGAAAGAGGTATTAGGTTCGATTGATCATAGTCAAATTATTTATGCTTTTCTTATATCGTGTTAATAATCTCTAACGAGACGAATTAAAGTAATTCTAAAGAAATAAAATACATCTTCTAAACAAATCTCGAGAAAAAAATTATGAGTTTAGACGATTTCTGTGTACTAAACCCCAGAAATTATGAGACGAATTAGGCTCACATAGGATGCTTGTTGGTATCTGGGATATGCGTTGAGAAACATAGAGCTACCCAATCTTGAAAGAGAAAATATTAAGAGGTGTATACCACCAAGAACTAAATAAAGTTAATAAATCAGTGAAATGCAAGTCGTCTGAAAGTTATGGAAAGAAGTATATTCGGAATCACCCAGGCATAAAAGATCGGATATTGGTACAAAACAGGGAAAAAATAAGGATATTTGAACAAGAAGCAATATTAAAACATGGACTAGAAAAATAACGTAATAGACACCAAAAAGGACAAATAATACTTTGAAAAGACGGTTCTTCCATGGCTCCCAACTTTGTATTGCGTTTCGTGTAGTTCAGATCTATAGAGAGATTTCCGCGCAGTGCAACTTCTGGGGCCGACGCTATTGGCCTTGCACGACACCTAGATTTGCCAGTCCGCGACTTAATACACCTGATCATAATTAGATGGACATTTGGATACATTTCTTTATGGATAAGCAGCATTTTTGTATTGTACTTCTAAACAAGTAGACGGTTCTGACAACAACAAACAATGTGCCGATATACTATGGCTTTATATATTTCCATAAGACGTTCTACTTCATTAAAACGTCGAACATTTTAAAAACACTATGTACTCTAAAACCATAAAGACAACGGCCAAAACGCAGCTCCTTTGGAACGAAAGAGGTATTAGGATCGATTGATGATTTAGGCTTTTTTTATATCGTGTTAATAATCTCTAACGAGACGAATTAAAGTGATTCTAAAGAAATAAAATACATCTTCTAAACAAATTTCGAGAAAAAAATATGAGTTCAGACGATTTCTGTGTACTAAACCGCAGAAATTATGAGACGAATTAGGCTTACATAGGCTGCTTGTCGGTATCAGGAATATGTGTTGAGAAACATAGAGCTACCCAATCTTGAAAGAGAGAAAATATTGAGAGGTGTATACCACCAAGAACTAAATAAAGTTAATAATACAATGAAATGCAAGTCGTCTGAAAGTTATGGAAAGAAGTATATTCGGAATCACCCTGGCATAAAAGATCGGATACTGGTACAAAACAGGGAAAAAATAAGGATATTTGAACAAGAAGCAATATTAAAACGTGGGCTGGAAAAATAACGTAGTAGACACCACAAAAGACAAATAATACTTTGAAAAGACGGTTCTTCCATGGCTCCCAACTTTGTATTGCGTTTCGTGTAGTTCAGATCTATAGAGAGATTTCCGCGCAGTGCAACTTCTGGGGCCGACGCTATTGGCCTTGCACAACACCTAGATTTGCCAGTCCGCGACTTAATACACCTGATCATAATAGGATGGACATTTGGATAAATTTCTTTATGGATAAGCAGCATTTTCGTATTGTACTTCTAAACAAGTAGACGGTTCTGACAACAACAAACCACTCATTGTCATGCGCGATCTAATTAAACTACGACACCAGCAATTAATGTGGCTAATTTATTTTTATTTGATGGGCTGTCTATTCGAAGTATCAGGTCTTTTATACCACGTAAAACACACAGAAGAAGGCAGAGAGTAAGGCACTCGACGATATTCGTAAGATTTCTGGAAAACAATAGATTAAGAAAGCTTAACGTAGGGAAGAATAGAAAAAGTTATTAGAAGCCTATGTTCTGGAGTGGACTGGAGACGACTGAACAAGAAAAACATAAGATTGATAAATATCTTTTGTGAACGACCGCCTAATTTTGTTACATTCTGTCTATAACCAATACAATATAGTATAACTGACTATTGTTAAATATATTATCTTAATGAAATTTCGTATTAGGTGCAACACTCGAATCCTTAACTCTAAAAAGAGTATTTGTATAGTTCGTAAATTTATATAATTAAAACAGATTGCTCCAAAATAATTCTAACACGGGAGCGTTAACTACTGCGGGAATTTAACAAATTTCCAATATTGGATTTCTTGATATCTGCGATATTATAATGTTGCGGAGTAATATAACGACGTTGTACTACACATGAGTACGTGTCAATAATTTTATTGTTCTACCGCGATGCATACCCCCTAAATATATATGTGTTACATCAAAATTTAATAAAAGAACTACAACGTTATAAAATAATATCGACTAAACTTAGCTAACTTTAATAAAGAAAATAAGTTAAAACTCATATATCTAAAGCCATGATCTAACTTAGCACGCTCTAATAATTTCCACAACGAAGTAATTTATCCCTCGAGTTCAGCTCAAATATCTTAATCAACTTTTTAAAATTCTTCACCCGCGGCAAATGAACATGTTTTCTATTTTAAGTCACGTTTGGCTTTTAATATCAGGTCTTGCGTGTGTATTATTAAAAAGTTTATGCTCATTTCCTGTGATGTTTAGTTCAGACGGATGATTTGTTATCAGTGGTTGAAATGTGCTTGGGAAATTTTAATAAAAATAAATGCCAAAGGATGATTTAGATTTAAAATGATAAGCAAGAGCTTGTAAAACATTCTACAAAAATACAGAAGCAATAAGTAAATGTTGCACTGAGGATATTAGACGGTTAATTAGAAAACATAATAGTCAACATTCTATAAAAATACAGAGGCAATAAGTAAATATTGCACTGAGGATATTAGACGATTAATTAGAAAACATAATAGTCATACTCCATGAAATTAAACTAATGAAGAGTTCCCGATAAGAAGTATAGTTCTTCCATTTATACATGGACCCATACACAAGATTGGAAGGTTACTTCGCTGGTCTAGCATACGTCTAATCTGTGACATACACATGAAAATTGAAAAATGTTTGCGGTCACCAAAGGACATTATTCCTTTCCAAATTGAAGAGATATATGCAATTCCTTGTTCCTGCGGTGTTGTCTATATTGAGGAAACTGGATGATATATATCCACTAGGCTGAACGATGTATCAAAAATAAACAAACTGTACAATATGCTGTATCTGAATACCAACATTCCACTGGACATGTCAAAAATGTAAAGGAAAGCAAAGTTCTTGCAACGGCCTTTGGATTCTATAAAGGGATTCTGAGAGAATCTATTGACATATGGAAGCATCCTAACAATTGTAATAGAGATACACCAGTCTACATCATACACGGAAACCGACCGTTACACTGAGCCATGCTTCAGATTAACACAGGCCGGATATGAAAAGACACCCTAGGTCGTTCCCAGCTCATTCAGTAATTCGATATAGTGAAGTAAAGATCTATGATTATGCCTTGTGTAATCCAAGGCAAAATGTCCAAAAGTGATAACATTTTGACATGCTCTAATCACAAGATTAATACTATAAGAATAAAAAATACTAAAATACGGTGACAAACTTTTTCGTTCATTACAATGTTTGGTTCAGAACAAACAGACAAACAAACAGATTAAATTAAAAATATTTTATATTTTCTAATTAGTAGCATTAAACCCCAATTTACCTGAATTAATATCAGACACTGCGTGAATGTTCAAGGTACTAAAGTATTTTATCGATCCGAAATCAACTATATTCGTAAAGTTTCGCATGTACAGTACCCGAAAAGTACCCGGAAGAGAATATTCTAATTTTTATAAAGACCGCTGTATTTCAAAATTATTTCATACATAATCTTTATAATTTGAGTAATAATAAACATGATATGTTTTCGAATTGATTTCTTTTGAGGCATGTTACATAGATTTTTTGGTAATGTAAACAATTCAGAGTGTTCGAGGGATTAAATGCTATTCATTTATTGGTTTTCTTGTCATTAAAATTCTTCACTGCTAAGAAATAATTTTGTAATGGCGCCATGTTTCGGAGTGACATACGAAAGTTCTGTTTTTTGTATAGTCCCAGTCAATAAAACCGAACTCAAGGTTGAAGGAAACATGAGATAATTCTCTACTGCATTTTACTTAGTCAGTCTAGATGCTGGATTTTGTCCGATAAAATCTCTATTCACTGTTGGATAAATGCTTTCACAAGCTATAACATCTGGTAAGTTCTTTATTCGAATGATATTTGCAAAAAAATCCATTCTTGTGTGTAAAAAAAATGTGGACTTAATTCGCCATTTTGTTTCAGGTTTTTTTTACCTTTTCTATTTTTTCTTCATCTTAAAATTTAACATGGAAATTTCTATTCAAATTTTTAAATAAATCCATTCATACTAAGAAATTTAAAGTAGTTCCTGGGCGAAATGCTGTGTAGCCGGTTCCAGGGTGTTACAGTTCCTGATTTGGGCTAGGGTAGTCTACAAGATGTGATGTGACTCCGTAGCGAGGACAAATTCCAGATTTGAGTTGTAAAAAGATAAGTAATTTATACCTTTTTTATATTTTCGCTTTTGTGAATTAAAGTAGTGGCCATGCATTAATTCATTAGGAATTACATAACGAGTAAAAAATCCTATAGTTACCAAAACCTCTCTTCTGTCTACATCTAATTAATAGGTACTTATTTCCAAATTTCTGTAAATTGTATTTTATTCAAATTAATTATATACCTATTATATATTAGTATTTTTATAAATCAAAATTTTAATATATTTTTCTAATTAAGTAAATCTTCGAAATTCATATATAAGATGAACTGAATTTACGTGAAACATATTACTTGGCATTAGTATAGTAAATGTAACTTTATTACTATTAATAACTTGTCAACATTTTGTTTATTCAATTTTCTGTTTTCCCTATAAATATACCAACATATAAATTCTACATTTAACTCACATCATTCCAGTTGAATATGACCATTGGTATTTTAGTAAATATTAAAAAAAGTATCAAAATTTTGATTCAAATTTGACATGAAATATTTATTGGAACTGTGGGATTGAATTTTTGATTTATTTTGTTTTTTGTATTTACCTCTAATAATATATGGGCTACTACAATTAAAATTCTCTTATGTAACTCTTAAATGGTAACTTAGTAAATTTTGCTTGAAGTTTCAAAATCCATTTATTGGAATAATGTTTTCAACATAGAAATTTTGCATAAGATCAGCTATCAACCGATCATAAGTTGGGTTACATTGTTTATACGATCCGAAAGGACTTCATTTTTTCAATTTAATTTCGTCAAACTGATTAAAGATCAGCTGCTTGAACTCTAATTTATATTAACCACTGAACATAACTGAGTTACATTGGTACGATCCAAAAGGCGTCATTTTTGCAATAAATTAATTTTCATCAAACTGATTAAAGATCAGCTGCTTAAAAAACTCAGATTTAGCTATCAATTATCTTATTAACTCTTCTAATATTTTTTTGCTCTGCTGGCTTGAATCATTTAATTATTTTGCATACATAATTTTCTTTTGGAGAAAAGTGTTTTCCAAACTTACAGTATTAGATGGTTGATAATTATGCATATAAAAAGAAATACATTTTGATAATTTCATTAATTTGTTAAAATGTTTAGATATAACTTATTTGTCAATATTATTTTTGAATAATACTAAATATTAACATTCTGTCTGTTTTTCAAATTTTAAATGCAAATCCCTTTTTATTATTTTAATAACATTTCCTTCCTATAAGATAAATTTATTTATTTTCATATATATATATATATATATATATATATATATATATGTAGAATAGCAGAAATATATAATTTCTGCAGGTGCAAAACAGGGTACCCTCCTGCGATCATGATTTCTGGGCCTTTACCCTCATCAGGTAGGCTTGTACCCAGGGAGATCTAAAATAACAGATAAATGTGTGTGAAAGCGCATTTTTATTGATTTTAGTATCTACTCTCCGTATGATGGTGCTAGTGCATACTTTGCCAAATTCCTATGGGAATGCAGCCGGAAACCACCGGAGCCCCAATAGGTGGCGCTAAGTGTTATACTAAGCATGTAGTACTGTTTCAGTATGATAGACGTTTCGTTTTCGATTTTGTCATATCGAGCAATCTGTTATTTCAGATCTCCCTGGGTACAAGCCTGCCTGATGAGGGTAAAGGCCCAGAAATCATGATCGCAGGAGGGTACCCTGTGACATAGTCGAAAGCAATTCTTCTTGTAGGCCGTTTTGCACTTGCAGAAATTATATATTTCTGCTATTCTACATATATCTTTTCCGGCCAAGAACTTTTGATAAAGGTGTGTGAAAGCGCATTTTTATTGATTTTAGTATCTATATATATATATATATATATATATATATATATATATATATATATGCCAATTAGTTTTTTTATAATTATTTTTTGATTTAATAAAATTGACGCGTAAGCTACAACATGCTCCCCGTCCTCCGCAGTCTCGATAATAACCGCACCAATCAATTGCATAATGTGGAGCATCAGTTTAAATCGTAAATAGTTTTGTAAAAACTTGATTTCTAAGAACAGGTGTTGACATAAGTCTTAATTTTGGATTTTCAAAAGAAATATTAGCTTCTGTGGTCCATTCTATCTTTTGCTGTTTCTTTTTACCTTTTATTAAGTGATTTAAGGGCACAATTAACTCGGAAAAGTTTTTCACAAATCTACAATATCAAGAAGCCATTCCTATAAACCGTTTAATTTCAGTAGCAGTTTTAGGCTGTGGATAATTACAAATTGACTTTATCAGGATTTGCATTCAATCCAGTATGATGAACTATGTGTCCTAAGAAAGAAAGACTAGGCTGACAAAAATTTACATTTTTCTGCGTTATAGTTAACCCTGCACTTTTAAGAATTTTATAAACTCGCTCGAGAGTTGCAGTATGAGACTCAAATGAACTGTTAACTATGACCAGATCATCCAAACAGACAAAAATGTTTTGTTCTCTGCGAGGGTCGAACAGTATATCTATTAATTTTTGTAACGTTTGTCCTGCATTGCAAAGTCCGAAAGGCATTCGCACAAATTCAAAGTCTAATTACAGAAAACGCAGTCTTATCACAAGAACTTTTTGACAATGGGATTTGCCAAAAGACATGTTTAAGATCTATTCAACTCAAAATCTTTGCGACTTTGACTAAGTATTCTGGACATATTGCCAAGCAGATATCTATTTTTTATAGTGACAGCATTGATCATAGGTGAGTCCAAGTATAATCTATACTCTCCTGAGCCAGTTTTAACCAAAACAATAACAGAGGCATAAGGACTTTTATAAGGTCGGACTATTCCTAATTGATGCATTCGATCTAACTCTGTATTTAAGGGTTCTTGAATAATGGTTCTTTAGAAAAAACTTCAATTTCATGTTAATTAAATTTGTGACCCCCAAAGTGTCAGAAACTTCATTTTTAAATTTTTCTATAATATTTTTGTATCTCATTAGTAATTTTTTTGTTCAAAATCTTTAGGATTTAAGTAACAAATTCTATTTTTGAGATGGATTAATCGAAAGGATAACTCTTTAATATCAACATGACATTGGTCAAAATTAAACAAAAATTCCTTAAAAATGGACAAATGACAACTTCTAATTTAAACTCCATTGGAACTTCAAGTTGAGACAAAGACTTTGCTCCTTCTTTGCCTTTTAATAAATTTCTTAAAACTACTTTAAGCAGATCAGGATTGTCCTTAGGATTAACTTGAATGCCTCTGATCCCAAGTTCCCATGAGAACTCGTCCTTCCAAAGATACGTAGGATTCCAAATAGCCATACTAACTTAAAATACACAGTATTAGAACTTAGCTTATTCACAAAGAAATGCTAAAGTATAAGAAAAGGAAAGAAAAATATTTTTGCCAAATTATAATGTAAAATATTTTTATAATTTCAACTTTGCAAGTGCAATTTGTGGAGCCCCACGTTGTTAGGTGCCAGTTTATAAGGTTTTATTTATGGTATTTCTTATATTTTATTGTTATTTAATGACACTTTAGTTGACCAAAAATAATTATTATAAATTTGTGAGTTGGACTCGGCTAGCTGATTTTAAATTAGAGCATTCGGATAGGTTTTAATTTTAATAATACTTCGGCTAATTGAAATTTGCAATTGTTTTTAAAGATGTTCTACAATTTGGCTATGGGCGTCAGAGCTATAGGAACTCGAAGAAAGTAAAGGAAAAATAAATTATATAAGGTAAAACAAATAATTAGAAAATAATTAGCTTTAGGCAATGTGCTGCAAAAATATCCAAAAGACAACAAATGAAAACGACATATTTCATTACTACCAATTTATTCATCCCTCGGACTATAATTATTCTTACTGGTGTTTTTTGTTATTCGCACATGAATCATACAAGATCTTAATTAGTTAGGTTATATAGGTGTGCAATAACAAGATCTATAATATATGATAAAGTTAAATAAAAATAATTAAATTATAAGAAGGAAATGTTATTTAAAATAATAAAAAGGGATTTGCATTTAAAATTTGAAAAACAGACAGAATGTTAATATTTAGTATTATTCAAAAATATTATTGACAAATAAGTTATATATAAACATTTTAACATATTAATGAAATGTTCAAAATGTATTTCTTTTTATATGCGTAATTATCAACCACCTAATACTGTAAGTTTGGAAAACACTTTTCTCCAAAACAAAATTAGGTATGCAAAATAATTAAATGATTCAAGCCAGCAGAGCAAAAAAAAATTAGAAGAGTTATTAAGATAATTGATAGCTAAATCTGAGTTTTTAAGCTGCTGATCTTTAATCAGTTTGATGAAAATTAATTTATCGCAAAAATGGCGCCTTTTGGATCGCACAAACAATGTAATTCAGTTATATTCAGTGGTTAATATAAATTAGAGTTCAAGCAGCTGATCTTTAGTCAGTTTGATGAAATTAAATGGAAAAAATGAAGTCCTTTCGGATCGTACAAACAATGTAACTCAACTATGTTCGGTGGTTAATATAAGTTAGTATTTAAGCAACTAATCTTTAATCAGTTTGATAAAATTTAACTGCAAAATTGAAGTCCTTTCGGATCGTACAAACAATGTAACCCAACTTATAATCGGTTGATAGCCGATCTTATGCAAAATTTCTATGTTGAAAACATTATTCTAATAAATGGATTTTGAAACTTCAAGCAACATTTACTAAGTTACCATTTAAAAGTACCATAAGAGAATTTCAATTGTAGTAGTCCATATATTATCAGAGGTAAATACAAAAAACAAAATAAATTCAATTCCACAATTCCAATAAATATTTCACGTCAAAATTGAATCAAAATTTTGATACTTTTTTGAATATTTAATTTACTAAAATACCAATGGTCATATTCAGGTGGAATAATGTGAGTTAAATGTAGAATTTATATGTTGGTATATTTATAGGGAAAACAGAAAATTTAATATACAAAATGTTGACAAGTTATTAATAGTAATAAAGTTACATTTACTATACCAATGTCAAATAATATGTTTCACGTAAATTCAGTTCATCTTATATATGAATTTCGAAGATCTACTTAATTAGAAAAATATATTCAAATTTTGATTTATAAAAATACTAATATATAATAGGTATATAACTAATTTGAATAAAATACAATTTACAGAAATTTGGAAATAAGTACCTATTAATTAGATGTAGACAGAAGAGAGGTTTTGGTAACTATAGGATTTTTTACTCGTTATGTAATTCCTAATGAATACCACTACTCCAATTCACAAAAGCGAAAATATAAAAAAAGGTATAAATTACTTAGCTTTTTACTTTTTACTTAACTTTTAACTCAAATTTGGAATTTGTCCTCGCTACGGAGTCACATCACATCCTGTAGACTACCCTAGCCCAAATCAGGAACTGTAACACCCTGGAACCGGCTACACAGCATTTGTCCAGAAAATTTTTCATTCGCCCAGGAACTACTTTAAATTTCTTAGTATGAATGGATTTATTTAAAAATTTGAAAGCAATAATTTCCATGTTAAATTTTAAGATGAAAAAAAAAAGAAAAGAAAAAAAAAACCTGAAACAAAATGGCGAATTAAGTCCACATTTTTTTTACACACAAAAATGGATTTTTTGCAAATATCATTCGAATAAAGAACATACCAGATGTTAAAGCTTGTGAAAGCATTTATCCAACAGTGAATAGAGATTTTATCGGACAAAATCCAGCATCTAGGCTGACTAAGTAAAATGCAATAGAGAATTATCTCATGTTTCCTTCAACCTTGAGTTCGGTTTTATTGACTCGGACTATAACAAAAAACAGAACTTTCGTATGTCACTCCGAAATATGGCGCCAATACAAAATTATTTCTTAGCAGTGAAGAATTTTAAGGACAAGAAAACCAATAAATGAATAGTATTTAATCACTTGAACACTCTGAATTGTTCTCATTACCAAAAATCTATGTAACAAGCCTCAAAAGAAATCAATTCGAAACCATATCATGTTTTTTATTACTCAAATTATTAAGATTATGTATGAAATAATTTTCAAATGCAGAGGTCTTTATCCAAACTAGAATATTCCCTTCCGGGTACTTTCTGCCATGCAAAACTTTACGAATATAGTTGATTTCGGATCGATAAATTACTTTAGTACCTTGAACATTCACGCAGTGTCTGATATTAATTGAGGTAAATTAAGGTTTAATGCTACTAAATAGAAAATATAAAATATTTTTAATTTAATCTGTTTGTCTGTTTGTTCTAAACCAAACATTGTAACGAACCAAAATGTTTGTTACCGTACATTAGTATTTTTTATTTTTATAGTATTAATCTTGTGATTAGAGCGTGTCAAAATGGTATCACTTTTTGACATTTTGCCTTGGATTACACAAGGCAAAATGTCATCGAAAGACTGAATGAGCTGGGAACTACCTAGGGTATCTATTCATATCCGGCCTGTGTTAATCTGAAGCATAGCCCAGTGTAACGGTCAGTTTCCGTGTAAGATGTAGACTGGTGTATCTCTATTATAATTGTTAGGATGCTTACATATGTCAATAGATTCTCTCAGAATCCGTTTATTGAATCCAAAGGCCGTTGCAACAACTTTGCTTTCTTTTATATTTTTGACATGTCCAGTGGAATGTTGGTATTCAGATACAGCATATTGTACGGTTTGTTTATTTTTAATACATCGTTCAGCCTTGTGGATATATATCATCCAGTTTCCCCAATATAGACAGCACCGCAGGAACAAGGAATTGCATATATCTCTTCAATTTGGAAAGGAATAATGTCCTTTGGTGACCGCAAACATTTTTCAATTTTCATGTGTATGTCACAGATTAGACGTATGCTAGACCAGCGAAGTAAAATTCCAATCTTGTCTATGGGTCTATGTATAAATGGAAGATCTGTACTTCCTATCGGGAACTCTTTATTAGTTTAATTTCATGGAGTATGACTATTATGTTTTCTAATTAACCGTCTAATATCCTCAGTGCAACATTTACTTATTGCCTCTGTATTTTTATAGAATGTTTTACAAGCTCTTGATTATCATTATAAATCTAGATCATCCTTTGGCATTTATTTTTGTTAAAATTTCCCAAGCACATCTCAACCACTGATAACAAATCATCCGTCTGAACTAAAAATCTGGAAAATGCGCATAAACTTTTTAATAGTACACCCGTAAGACCTGATAATAAAAGCCAAACGTGACTTAAAATAGAAAACATGTTCATTTGCCGCAGGTGAAGAATTTTAAAAAGTTGATTAATATATTTGAGCTGAACTCGAGGGATAAATTACTTCATTGTGAAAATTATTAGAACGTGCTAAGTTAGATCATGGCTTTAGATATATGAGTTTTAACTTATTTTCTTTATTAAAGTTAGCAAGTTTAGTCGATATTATTTTATAACGATGTAGTTCTTTTATTAAATTTTGATGTAACACATATATATTTAGGGGGTATGCATCGCGGTAGAACAGTAAAATTATTGACACGTACTCATGTGTAGTACAACGTCGTTCTATTACTCCGCAACATTACAATATCGCAGATATCAAGAAATCCAATATTGGAAATTTGTTAAATTCCCGCAGTAGTTAACGCTCCCGTGTTAGTATTATTTAGGAACAATCTGTTTTAATTATCTAAATTTATGAACTATACAAATACTCTTTTTAGAGTTAAGGATTTGAGTGTTGGAATACGAAATTTCAGTAAGATAATATATTTCACAATACTCAGTTATACTATATTGTATTTTTGGTTATAGACAGAATGTAACAAAACTAGGCGGTCGTCCACACAAGATGACAATGAGTGGTTTGTTGTTGTCAGAACCGTCTACTTGTTTAGAAGTACAATACGAAAATGCTGCTTATTCATAAAGAAATTTATCCAAATGTCCATCCAATTATGATCAGGTGTATTAAGTCGCGGACTGGCAAATCTAGGTGTTGTGCAAGGCCAATAGCGTCGGCCCCAGAAGTTGCACTGCTCGGAAATCTCTCTATAGATCTGAACTACACGAAACGCAATACAAAGTTGGGAGCCATGGAAGAACCGTCTTTTCAAAGTATTATTTGTCTTTTGTGGTGTCTAGTACGTTATTTTTCCAGTCCATGTTTTAATATTGCTTCTTGTTCAAATATCCTTATTTTTTCCCTGTTTTGTACCAGTATCCGATCTTTTATGCCTGGGTGATTCCGAATATACTTCTTTCCATAACTTTCAGACGACTTGCATTTCACTGATTTATTAACTTTATTTAGTTCTTGGTGGTATAGACCTCTTAATATTTTCTCTCTTTCAAGATTGGGTAGCTCTATGTTTCTCAATACATATCCCAGATACCGACAAGCAGCCTATATGAGCCTAATTCGTCTCATAATTTCTGCGGTTTAGTACACAGAAATCGTCTGAACTCATAATTTTTTTCTCGAAATTTGTTTAGAAGATGTATTTTATTTCTTTAGAATTACTTTAATTCGTCCGTCTCGTTAGAGATTATTAACACGATATAAGAAAAGCCTAAATCATCAATCGATCCTAATACCTCTTTCGTTCCAAACGAGCTGCGTTTTGGCCGTTGTCTTTATGGTTTTAGAGTACATAGTGTTTTTAAAATGTTCGACGTTTTAATGAAGTAGAACGTCTTATGGAAATATATAAAGGCATAGTATATCGGCACATTGTACTTACTATTTTCTCCATTAGTTTTCTGCAGATAATCATTTACATTAGAGCCTTTAGGAAGTAGGTTGATAAAAATCCAACTCACTTATTTGACGATTGGAAAGTATTTTTGTGAATAGTTTAGAGAGGTTTGACATGCAATTCACGGGTCTTTTGTTATATTCTTTGAGTCTCCTTTTTTATAAAATAATATTACATCAGTATTGTTACCACCTTTTGGCACTCAGCCTTATAACACTTTGTGTATTGATTTTTCTATGTGTATATCAAACGCCAGATTCTTTGATCTTTTGTCGTTCCTTGGCCATGTACCGTTTTTCATTTTTTTTAGGTTTTTCTTGTTTCTGTTTTCGCATCTCTTCTGATCCCGTTTGACAACGGCACGTCAGGTCGTGGCTATTTCTGCAACGGCCCTTTATTACTGAGGCTTTAATTTTAACTGGGTGCACAAAATGTGCGGAAGTTTTTATTCGTTACATTTCAATTGTCCGTAGCAACTATTCATTAGAATATAAAAAACTGTATGACGTAACGTCAATACAAGCGAACGGTAGTCCGCTTCCGTCTTCTTTCGGAGAGCTATGTTGGTTACAGATTCTCGGTTACACGTTTAGAAATTAAAAAGCGGGCTACCTAATTTTCCTAAACCGATTAAGAAGAATCTATATTGATATTTAAATGCTGATAAAATAAAGGTTTGGAGGGCTTTTTAATAAAACACTGTATAAATCGAACATTGTCGGAATTTAAACATTTTCTTTTTTTTTGCTTCGTTTGTTTTTTTTAGTAATTGTTTTTTTTTAAACATTAAAATGTGAAATTTAGTTTACTTTTTACAGTTTAAGTTTTAGATAAAAGATACAAATAAATACATCAAGGAATCACTATATGAATTGTGAATATAAAAATTAAATTAAATCAAATGGCGCATAAGGAAGTGAAAAATTCATTAATGTTTTCTCTTTCTACTGTGCCCTAAAAAATGTTATAAAAATTTAAACGCTTTCGCAAAGGCTGTTTTACAAAGAAAATAGTTTACTAATATTCTTTTTTGCTACCTTATGTAAAATCTATAAATATAAAATTAAGAATTGGATCCTTGTATTCTTAGAGGAAGGAACTCCAAAATCATTTGTAGTATTCTTGGTTTATGTACCTCAAATATTACACCATAAACTTAAAAACCATAAGTTAAAATCTTAACTTGAAACTATCATTTGACACCCTACAAACGATTGTTTATTAAAATAAAACCTTTGGGAAATGTAGAAAAATAAATTAATTACAAAAATTATTCGGAAATATTGCCTTACCCATAGAACATCTAGAGGGCTTCACCAGCAAATAGAAACTCCAGGCATGCATCAAAGATGGTACAGGCAGCAACATAGTTCAGGATGCCATTCTGTCTATATAAGAGAATTGCGAATTAGCTCACATCAATATACTGTATTGAAAATTAACTTACCAAGTCGTTGATCAAACAAACAAGACCAAATTTAATAGACAACGTTTGTAGGACGCAGGCTTTAGCGGCACTTTAAAAACTTACTAATTCTGGCACATGTTGCTCCTCTAACGAGAGCGAAATTTGATTTGACATCCCCCTTTCATCATTCTTTCTCACCTCAGAAGGAAAATATGCCAGCCTAACGCCGTAAACTAAAATAATTGCAGTGGTGTTCACTGCTGACGCCGCTAGTCAAGGGAGGTTCAGAGCTTGTCAATATTCAGTGTTGCCCGTATAGAGTTGGCGAATTGTTCCTGAGCAGAGCCAAAATTATAACAACTGAAGCGAAAACCAGACATTCTCAAAGCTGGATAGATGCTGAAAAATAAAGAGATCAGAAGAGACACACCAAATTCCAAAAATAAAAAGAATATATATATATATATATATATATATATATATATATATATATATATATATATATATATATATATATATATATATAATATATATATATATATATATATATATATATATATATATATATATATATATATATATATATATATATATATGTTAATTTAGTTTTTGAGATTTTGAGAAAACTCAAAAAACATCTTTTTTAATATATTTTCGAAAAAAACTACATTTGATATTTCTGTATGCTTATGTTTTCTATTATGTCTTATTAAAACTCCTCTCCATTTTCCCTGAACATGGTTCACGATAAGTTTCCAGTTCAGTGAGTTGTCGAAAAAATATATCATTCATTTAATTTTCCACCGCAAAAAATACTGGGAGCCAAACAGTGTTCCCGACTTTCTCCTGGATGTTTGCCCTTATTTTCTAGATCGTTTAACTTTAGAACAAAAAGAGTTTCTTGTGTCTATAGAAGGATGAAGATTAATTGCTTTTAAATACACGCTTCTTCTAACGATAAAGATAATGGGGATTTGGTATCGAGAAAATCGGAAAGAAACGAAATTACATTGTAACAAACTGATTTAAAATTAACGTAGGGGTTTAAAAAAGTGACAGTCATAAATATATCTATTATGTAATGTTTAATGAAATACGTAGGTAACTTAATTTTATTTGCTTAAGTTTTCAAAAATAAATTTCTTTAAAAGGCTTAGTAACAAAAATTAAACTACATGTATATGAATAACAGCTTATATAACAATTAGAAATCAGCATTATTTAATTGATGTCGACAGTAAAATTATTGTATAGATTGTTGTTGATATTGTATACGATTTTGGTTTAAATACTGTAATCAGTAGATATTTATCTAGGCCATGTTTAACGTTAAACTAAGTAAACAAAATACTTTTTGAAACATACACATTTCCGATATATTCGTCCTGAAATTTGTTCTGAATTATAGTAATTTAAATAACATACACAGATAAAGAGCAATTTTATCTTTTAAAACCCATTATACTTAAATAACTATATTTTATGTCATATACATGTTTTCCTTACATATGTATCAGTTTACCTTAACTTAACTTGCCACTTTTTAAGACACCTAAGGTTCTATGTAGTTAAACTGTTATTCAAGGATTTGGATAATTCTCATAAAAAGTGAGAGTTTTATGCACAAAATTTTTTTTAAATAAAACTTGATAGTGTTTTTTCTACTTTGAGATATTTATTTATTCTGATAAAAATTAAAGTATTGGAAGTACTAACTTCACTGGCACCTCACGCTTGTTTTCGTGAAAAACATGTAAATGTTATATTAGTTTACTTTGTAGAAAAGTAGTTTTTAATTTTTTTGATATATTTATTGTATCCGTTTTATGTATCTAAATATTAAAAAGCTATAATATGATATCTTAAATATCCTCAAATACTGGTTTTTCAGTACAATTTGCGGAAATGTAAAAAATTATCCGTAATGTTAGTGTCTCCATTTTAAGTATTTAAATATTGACAGAAAAAGAACATAACTATTACTTACCCTTATCTCAGATACCGATTTCAGTTGAATCTGCATAAATAATCATTCTAGCCGCCTTAAAATATTGATAAAAAATACGTAATTGGCAGTTTTAAATATCACAAAAATGTCCATAGGTCTGTCTGTCGGTTTGTCTACATATATATATATATATATATATATATATATATATATATATATATATATATATAAGTAAGTTTTGGCATCCAAATTTGATAAATATGGCTTGAGGGGAGCCTGTTTATTCGGATTTTCAAAAGAGGGGAAACGATTTTTTATTTTAAAAAATTATATATATTTCATAGAGATATCAAATCCGGAGACACCTCTACCTTTTATATTGAACTGTAGGTACTCTTGTTATGTATGCACCTCTGGCGGTGTTGTCAGATTTTTTTAGGTGACAACGAAGTAATACGAATATTATATAAAATGTACGTTCTTTCCTGATGATAAGTTTAAATGCGATGTATGCGTTTTGACACTTTATTCATTAAATAAAATTATAAAAAATAGGGAATAGAGGTTAAATGGGAAAATATTTTAAACAAGATTGATACAGCTTAATGGCACTTGCGGATCGCTGTTAAGGTTCTTAGATATTTAGAAAAAAATAAAATATTGCATTTTCGAAAATATGCGATAGTTTTTTTACATTGCAAAAATTCTCAGATCGGTAACTTTGTGAGTTGTTTCGTAAACTAGGGCGTATATGTTTAAGTTTCTTTTTTTCAAGATTTTGATTTTTCTGGACAGGATTTGTGTATCTCGGTTTTAACAAGTATTTGACATCCCAAAACCAGGGATACCTTACACTTACGTTTGACAGCTGATATAAGATTTTCAGATAAGAAACAATATGTTAGAGAGAAACGGAAAAGCTGAATCTCACCGAATTTACAACTGATACTTTAAATACATGAGTGCATTACAGCATTCGTTTTGGGAAATACGGGGAAGTTCTCTTTTTGCAAAAACACATTTTTTATATATACATACTTATATATGTACAGTGCTTACCGAGAAGTTCGCACCATATGGGACTGTTTTTAATTAAAAAATTTATAGCAAATGTAACTAAGGTGATCGTCTCTGCTTCTCTAAAAACCAAAAATTATTTTTTTTAATGTCACGGGACCTCCGGTATATGTCAAATTTGAAATTTTTTTCTGAAAAGTACCAAAATTGAGGTTTGTGATTATTGTTTTGAAAAATGTTGTGTGAAAAAGTTGTCTCTAATTAGATTTTATATCAATGTGCAAATTTTTAGATAGAAATTCGGTAAATTTTTTTTATCATTTTTCTAAAAAAAAATCAAAACTCATCAAATGTTTCTCACACCTAACCAATGCAAAATACCTACGACAGTAAAAATGTGTTAAAAATCTTAGAAATCAAATGTCTATATTAAATTTATTATGTTTAGGTTCGACGAGCAAATAACCTTGCTGCAAAGTTTATTTAATTTCTTAAATTGAGAACACCAACTAAAAGTATTCATTTTATTTTATAAAAACTGTAACTATTTAATTTATATCAATGTCCAGTATTAAAAAAATCAAATATAAATATTTAAATCAAATAACGTGTAAACATTTTATTATAATGTAGTATTCTACCTCCTGAGGAAACCTTATTATCGCGACAATGCGGTTTTTGACCTACAAGGTGTTAAAGTTAATAAGATATAGACCTTTTTTTTATCAAAAATATATTTTGGTATTAAACCCGTGATAAATCTTCATATTATTGGAAATAAAATTAATAGGATATTATTACAGGATAACTATAAGTTAAACCTAAAGGTATGATTTAATTGCCTGGGGATTGCAAAATATGTTTTCTCAATACTCGGGGGTAAGCAAAATGTAATAAAATAAAAAATGGCGAATGCTCCCAAATAATTCTCGTTAAAGTTGTATTTAAGGAAATATTACGTATACCTTGCTACAGAGAAATCACAAAAATATCCATAAATAAAGGAGAACTGATTTTATTCTACAGTATATGAGTTATTATCGTATCTACAAGTAATTGCCATTTTTTATTTTTGCATAAACGAAGGTTTTAAGTACCTATAATTGTTTCCAGATGTATTTTTTTCCGGTTAAGACAAGTAGTGAAATGTCTACTACAGTAGGCGAAATTGTTATTTGGCTAGACGTTTCGGATGGGCGGTAACTTTTCGCTCTGGCTTATTTAGATGCGTGGGTGAATGGGTCGCCCATGATTTCTTTTGACCTGACTTCTTTTAAGTTTGTTATTTAAGTTTCGTTAAAATATATTGTAGAACATGGATTCAGCGAATTTTGATTTTGAATGGATACATATAATAATATAAATATGTTTATTAAACTATCGTATTTATTACCTAAAATAAAAATAATAAAACAAATATTTACCATTTGTAACATAAAAAAGAACGTATGGGACTCGACAACGACAAAAACCGATTCACAACGGAAAATCAAAAAATTTTTTCTACGTTTCGCCACTGCAAGAGAGCATATTTATAATTATAGGTAAATAGAACTTGTATATTCTATGGTTATGTTATAAAAATGTTTTCATTCAAGCAAATCTTACTTATTTCAGTGTTGATTACTGCAAAGGAGGGTCATTTTGCAGTCGAAGCCGACCCTGATCAACACTGAAATAAGTTAGAATTGATTTCTTAGAAATCGATAAAAGAGCTTTATTCATAACTTCCCTGTTTATGTATCCTTTTTTTATGAAAAAAAATTACGTAATAACCCAGATTAGTTCTTCGTGTAATTATTTAGACTATGTATAGGGTTTTCTCGTATATTTTGATACGCACACAGAGAGTTGATTTAAATTGATATAAAAATGTAAATAAATGCGTAATATTGTTGGAAATATAAAATTTTGACATGTTGTCAATTTTTTAATGGAATACCCTATTTATTAAATATTCATCAGATATATCTTTTCTTGCTGATTATAAATATATTCGATTTGATACCTTTGTCTTTAAAGACACCTGAGAAATTTAAGAAACCCCTGCCATACGAAGCAATGTATTCCCACCAACTCAAAGTGATAGAGCATTAAGGCAGGGTTTTTCTTAAGTTTCTTGGATGGCTTTAATATATATGTATATATATATATATATATATATATATATATATATATAATATATATATATATATATATATATATATATATATATATATATATAAATATATATATATATATATATAAATATATATATATATATTATATATTATCATGGTAGTATATACTTTTGGATATTGAAGAAAACAGTAAACTTGCACCTGAGAGAAATCCTGTTGAAGAACCTGCATGCAAAATGGTGAACTGCCGCCCCACATCCCTTTTTTCTCTCGACACTTTTTACAGACTCGTCCTGCCCAGATTTCGAACCACTTCCATTAGAAAATATCCAAGTCTCGTCTAATTTTTCACGCCACTTTTCTAAATTTTGAATTAACATTTTCCGTGTATTTCTTTAAAAACTGGATACGCTGACTTGCTCTATGTGGCAACTCGCATAAAAATCTTCGATTACAGCCCTTTTTATATCGAAAACCCAACATTTTTATTAATTTTATTTAATTTCCAATATGCCTTGATTTTTAAAACTTCTTTTAAAACTTGAAGGGTTATATAAGTTTTTGATGTGTATAAATCGTAAATTGCATTACGAACATCCATTTTTACATTGCCACTTAAGTCTTCTGTCTTTGGCTTTTTTCGTGAACATTTCTTTATCTGCACAGTCATTATACCGATTCCCAGAGCTTTTGCTACTGTCACCTGGATATTGGCCGGTGAATTTTCATTTTCGTAATATTTTATTAGATTTAATACCATTTTTTTCGCTTGTGGATGCAAAAAACCCGAAAATTGTTTACTATTACTTATTTTGTCACTGACTTGTCAATCTGACTTTAAAGTGACATCGCTCAAAGATTTTTGCAACTGCTGGTATTTATATGGTTATCCTCTTTTTTCATATGAAAATATCATGAGTCTATCTAATTCATCTTCCGGATTTTATGCGGAGGATATGATTTCACGTAATAAAAGAAAAACAAACTTAAAAAGTTTGTCGTTGATAAATCGTATGACCCGCACGATAACACTGCTTTTGACTATATGAATATTATTTTTGGTATTTTATTTCAATTCCTGAAGCATCCAAAAAAATAATTTGAACGGACCACATAACTAGAATAATTGTTTATCCGCATTCCTTTCACGCATTTAGACTTATGTGCCAGACTTTAGATGGCAGTGAATACAAAGGATGTCTCAGAGCTTCTGGAACAGGTGGCGACTTGAGTATTTGCATTATTTACAACAAAGATCCAAGTGGAATAAATCATCACCTTCAGAAGAGCTAGGTACTTTAGTTTTAATTAAAAATGATATTTTTCCACCTTTACACTGGCGCCTAGGTCGCATTGTCGAACTTCATAAAGGCAAAGCGGAATATGTGCAGAGTATGCACTGTAAGAACTTCGCAGGGTCTAATACAAAAGCCCGTTGTTAAACTGTGCCGTTTGCCAAATTTTTAGTTATTAGTTTAAAAAATAAGTATATTTTGGTGGGCGGAATGTTCCGTTTACGCATTTTTTTTGTTTAGTTATTGTGGGTATTTATCTTTAAAATAATTTATAGTTTTGATTAGGTTAGACAAAAATGTAAAAGGCATGAAATATACATTTTGCGTGATTCAAACTAGTTGGTCTTTGTCACTTACTTCAGCGGGCCACGATTCGGTCAAAAATATTGTCGGAGAGAACCGTATCAAAAGATCGAAGCATAGCACCTCTGAATCAACTCTTGCATTTTATTTCGATACCGTGTCTAAGAAAAACTCCATCCCCAGAGACCAGCATAGGAAGTCATGGTAAGGCGACTTAGACATCCAGGCGTCGTACAAATTTGTTGTTTAAACACACACTTAGTTTTCATTTGTTTAGTCTTTTTTAGTATTAAATTGTTTTTAATAGGGTTTCGTTTTTAAAATTAAAATATTTCTTTATCAAGGTAAGATAAGAAACAATAATCATGAAAAAAAGCATAATAATTATAAAAATACTTTTAGTACATTTTTTATCTATATCTATTACGTTTTATGCCAATCTAATAATCCGTTTGAGTAGATCTACGAGGAAAACCAAATTACAAAATGTTCTTTCTGAACCTAGAAAATAAAGCAGTTGTGGCTCTATAAATATATTGTCTGGTTTTATGCCAAGGAATTTCTCATTATGCGATAGCTCATATTTGTTGAGAATTTTTTATATTTTATAATTTTTGAAAAGTGACGTCAAAAGAGACCCATTAGACAGCAAAGAGCGTTTCCGCTGAGAGGGCTGTTCAGTTAATCATCGTGATTTACTAAACGAAATACTTTTTTCCATTATTTTCAAATTTTGATAAAAGATAACTAAGCTAATATATGAAGGCCTTTCACCTACACTATCTACCGATGTTGTAATTTTTCAGCCGTAGCCATTGTAAGGGGAAAATTTTCCGTCAGTTCCTTTATTATGCTTGATGACTTAAAGCTCGCAAAAGGAAATGCAATTGACCGGTACTTGCTTAGTGCTAGGCGGATAGAATCTAAACAACTATGCGAAAAAATAAGCAGGTATAGATAAGAATGGATTTCAGTTTGTCAAGTCCGACCCGTACATTATATACCACTTTTGAAGAATCGTACTGAAAACTGATGCCCATGTTTCTAACATTTTATTTTTAATAGTAGCTAATTTTAGAATGCATACTTATTTTTGATTTGCAATAAACTATTTACGAAATAAAGCATTTGCAATGGCGACAATTAAAAACTATTTTAACACTAAAAAATAATCCAGTTATAGTGGTCGTCCCCAACAACAATATAAAATTTTACATTTTGTTCTTATTTAACCCGGCGAAGTTTGAGCTTACGAGCTCATATTTAAAAACATGAAAAATGTGTTCTTTGTAGCTTAGCTCGGCACATTTTTAATATAAAAGACAAATGGAACTGTCAGGGTGGATAATGGCTTACATTGTGGGTCTAATATGCATTAATTAAATGATTAATGCTACTTTATGAAAAAGAAACGCTCGTTTATGAATTCATAGAGTTCTTGTGTTCGTTTTCTAAAAAAGTAAAAACCATACACGTAAAAGACAATCAACGTATATTAGTTTCTGGTGACTTTGGCGCGCACCAGTAGAGAAAATATTAAGACTGCCCCGGAGTATACATCGGGCAGACTACACAATACCTTAAAAGTCCCTTAAATGATAAACATGTTAAGAAAAAATAAACTTCATTCCCCAAAGATGAAAATTAAACATCACAAAATTTTAATTATAAAGAAGCACAAATCTTAAAAACTGAAACTAATCAGAAAAAAAAGGGAATTTTTAGAAATGATGTACGTTAAAAAACATGAAAATTCAATTAATTATAAAACGGAAATAAAAATTTAAACTTAATATATTACAACGTAATAAAATAACTAGACATATTCTGGAATTTTCTCTTAATAAAATTAAGCAGCAATTTTAAAAAATATATATATAAAAAATACCAAATTAAAATAAAAATTTGGCTAATTTTCTCCCATATATATTAAATGAAATGATAATAAGTGCATTAACTACAACAATATAAAATGCATGTGCTTGGTCCACACATCAAAATAATAACAATATAAAACACCATGTTTTTTATCCCAGTAAAAACAATATATATGACGAGCAACAACAGCAAAAGGAATTTTAATTTCAGTCAATATGATTTATACGGCATGCATTCCAGACATTTTTAAATGTATATGTATTGTATGTGTAAAAAAAAACCTATACATTCTTACATATAAAATTCATAAAATAGCATTGTTTGTTAGTTTTAGTGACCTTTTTTAAAACCCACTAATGAAGGCATTTTGGCCGAAATGTTTGAAATTATTAAAATTAAAATGATTTCCGAAGAATAAACAAGTTTTATTTAAAAACAAAGAAAATTGAGACAAAAAACCCAAAAAAACCTCTTATTGTCTCCATACGAATTTCTGTAACGCCTTCCTAAGCTACTACCTGTTGCCTAGCTCGACTCCTTGTCATAACATAACATGTTTTCCTTAACATTCGCACTCGTTGAAAATAAGTTCGTCCCCAAAAATACAGAGACTCTAAAATTTTAAATTTTAAAAAGCCGGCCTTCCATAAAATGTCCAAATCAAAATAATGCAGATAAAATATTCTGGGAAACCTATAAAATTTAAGCATTTTATATCTCACGTTATCCCTGATTGAAATGTTTGATGAGCATGTTTACTAAGATTAAGAATACAAGGAAAGCCGAATCTTCGCAAATAATGCAATAAAATACTCTACGCCTTTCGGCTACTTGTCATTTTCAAGAAATTCTCTGATCTTCTTTCCATCCTAAAATTTTAAATTTGTCAAACTGAATTATATGTTAAGGGCGTATCATATTTAAAAAATAATTTTGGAAATGGCAGGCCAAATACGATATGACATTTTGGGCTTGCTTTAAATAAAATATATTGTTTGAGAAACATCCTAAAATACCCGCTCACGCCGCTGTACAGGGTGTCCCATTTTCGATGATATTGCGGGGTATCTCACTTACGGGTAAAGAGAGAGAGAGTTGCGGTTTTCTCAATACAATGCGAATTTTGTGAAATGAAAGATGGTATAAACAATATTTTCAAAGCCCGCTTCGTTTTTGAGATGCAGAGTGAAATTGAAAATATTGCATTTTGGGACCCTCGTCGTATCTCCGTTATATTTTAAGATACGGCAAAGCTAAAAACAGGCTCTAATACAGCTAGAGCTGTCAATTTTTAGCTATAAATCAAACGTGTATTTTTTAATGTGACACCCTGTATATTTTTCTTTCGTTCGGTTTGAAACTAATTAATTAAATAAATAAATAACGGGTTTATTAAAAAAAACACATTTTGAAAATGGCGAAGACTAAAGATATCAATAATTTATTGAAACAACATGCAACATAAATCTAAACCATTACCTATAGTTCTATAAACAAAGAGAATTACTCGTTTATGTATGTATTATTAAAACTTATCATAAAACTAAAGAGAAATACTTAATTAATAACAGATATTTAAAATTTAAAAATTAGACATGTACGCCAGAGAATTGGAAATATATAAAATTATAATCTAAGAAAAAGAGGGAGAGGTCCAAGAAAAAGAAAAGTTACGAGGTTTTATAGGCAGGCCTGGGTTACTTTAATTCTAACATAACGGTTTTATATTTAAGAATGAATAGTGAGCTACGATTTCTGGTATTTAACTTATTTACATCTTCAAAACGGATAATTTTTCAAGAAGATAACAAGGTTTTTTTGTTTATGAATACTTTGTGTTCCAAGGCGAGAAAATGAAGAGGGCGCAAGTATTTGAGTTTCAGCGTAGTTGTGAAGGTAAGGAAGCAATTTGTTCATTCATAATCTTTTTGAGTATTATTTTAGAGGAGAGGAAAGATACTAATGGGTCTTAGATCAGAAAATAGTTTGGGTGTGTTTTTTAAGAAGTGGAATAACACCATCCTGCTTCCATATATTGGGAAAAGTAAAGAAAATTAAACCCTGATTTATAATATAAGTAAGGTGATCGACAATATACACACTCAACAGATATATTTTTTTGGACAATATAGAGTCCTCTAGCATTACCTAGTTTTATTAGAGTTTAATATTTTTAGATGATCTAGTTCTCAACCTGTGAGAAAATATTTTATTGAGTTTTTTTCTACGATAATACTTGCGCAGTAAGTCTGAATTATGCTGATTCTTAATATTACAGTTAGAAGGGTTAAAAGTAGTTATTAATTTGTTCAACATCTGAAATATTGGGTGGTATGCTTTTATTTCTTTTGTCTCCCACTATATGAAGTACTTTGAATGTATTCCAAGTGCCCTTTGAGTTTTTTTTGTTAGAAGAAAATCCGTGTATGATTTTTATTCTCGTTCTAAGGTCTCCGTGGTAAAATTTAACAATTCTTTAAAATATCCCAGTGCATGAGTTACTGTGTCTTTTTAAATTTAAGATAAGATTTATTACGAAGTTTCATAAATAATTTTATACTATGATACAGACAGATATCAAATATGTTTAAAATTTTCAAATTGAGCAGTTCAACCATAGAATTGACGTCAGGCAAATATAAATTTCATCCCAATTTGAAGCATAGCAAAGTCGATGAAAAAAATTTCGTTAAATTTATGGTTGATAGACTTAAATATAACTTGAAATTTGATGCAACAGCGGACATACAATCCTAAGCCACTCCTCGATCTGCCCATACTAATGTATAGTTAGGTATATTAAAACTGTCACTATCAGTATTTTCATTCAACCAGGGCTCACTTAACATAAATAAATCAAAATTTCCTGTTTCTAGGTCCAATTTTAGAGAGCAAAAATCGCATTTTTATTTTCTATTATAAACCGTAACACTCTTTACAGATTAAAACGGCGCTACCAAAAATAAAAATCAAAAAAAGAAATAAAAAAACCGTATCGGTCCACATAAAAGTATAAATATAAAACTGTATTTAAAGATATTGACAGAAAATACACTACATACTATTTTTTGACTGATCGACCACCACTTCGATAAATTCCTTAAATTTAAAATTTTTCCCATGAAACGAAGGTCAAGAAATTGTTTATCATTTATGCTCGCAAATTGATTTCATAGAACACAAACAGAAGTAGCGTATGGATAGAACAAACTGCATGACACGTTGCCACTATTACTTTTTATTTCCCGAACGTGTGTTAACATAGTAAGATTTTTGTTTTTTTTATATTAGTTGGTGTATCACTTCCCTTTTCAAGTCAGCCCAACTCCCTTTTCTTGTGGTTTACTTCTGGCGTCTTGAGCATGACTTTGTTTGATCCTGTAAAAATAGGTTGGTCCTCAGCGGGTTCAGTGTTAGAAACAGACAGTTCTTTATTATGGGTATAAATTAAGGGAACAGTTCTTTCTGGCTCCAAATATTTTTTTTCCAGATTCGAATACCTTTGTTCCAAGTTAACCATTTTTTTCGTCTGACCTTTTAGTACTGCAAGGAGTCTCTTGTTTTCGGCTTCAATTTGAGATTTTATGTTTTCTGTTACTGATGTGTTTCTTTCCTTACATGATGTACGTATTGCTTTGTAATATAAAGTTTCGTTTATTCTTTCTAATATAAAGTTTCGTTTGAAAAATATCCATCAATTTTACTTCCGGTCTGTATTCGCCCAAACTGTTCACGTTAGAAGAACAGCATCAGATATGAGACATTCACACAATTTCCTTAAAATGTGGTGTAATCTGACTTTCTCGTAATCAAAAATGAAAGGGTAATAGAGCAAACGATTACCTTTATTCTGATATAACTTGCATTAAATAATTCCAACTTTTACCACAGAAAACTGACATTTATTGAGGAGTTCATGATAACACACCAGTCTGTATTGATTGATATAAATCGTATTCAAAACTTTCATTCAATGTTTCTAACCTTCACAAACATATATAACACATGATATGTATTTTAAATAATAAAACTAAAATTCATAATTTTACAAAATGTTGCCCTATACGACATTCTTGTTGAGTATAGTAAAATAAGTATTATTAGAACAAAAAATGATCATTGCTAAGCCCTTGTCAAAACCTATTAGTTGCTAAATTTATATTTTGTGTTTAATATTGTATTTTTTTACGATGGCTGAAAATTAAAATAGACTCGTTCAGTATATTTTTTTATTACAAATTCTAAAAGACGGTAATGAATTTAGTATATATCCACAATTTCAGATTTTTCCGAATTTGTTTTTATATTTAAATAAATTATCAAACTCCGCGCGCCTGGGAATGGTGTAACGTGTAGAATCCGGGCGGTCGGCCTAGGCTACCTGTGGCTATGCTATTCGCGTGGTTTTCTTTTAATTCGGCATAGTGTACGGGAGATATTATAGCTCTGCTTTTTCTTTGTTAAATCGAATATATATTTAATTGTTTTTTTATATTATTAAAGTAGAATTAGTGTCGTCATGGAAGTTAGACAAAGTAAGAAAGATGATTATAAATATTGTATAATTTCGAGTTGTAAAATTATGACTGCTACTACCCCTGATTAACTCTTTATTCGTTTGTCAAGAAATTAAAAGAAAAGGAAGTTGTGGCAGCAAGCTATGCGGAGGACAGAATTGTAAGCGACAAATCAATAAAACACTGCTGTGAGCATGATTTCAATGTAAGTTTTTTTACATGCTTTTATTATTTAATAACAATAATAATAAAACGACTTTTATTTCATATCAAAACATAAAATTACATAGTATGCTGAAAATCTGTTTTGAGATATGATAATCCCAGGGCGAAGTCTAGCCAACGGCTACTCTTACTTAACCCCAACAGGATCACTCGTGAATTATATAATGTATTACATTAAATGGCACTTAATAAAGTATAAACATTTTAATAATTCTAGTAATAGTAATGGTAATTTTAATAATAACTAATAATAATTTTCATAATAACTAAAGTTAAACTAAAGTTTGTGTTTATTTCTGGTACTCAGAAAATGAATATCAATGTTTGATTTGAATTTGTTTTTAAGAGTTATCAATACATTGACATTGTCACCTAATATTCCATGCACAAAATGACCCAGATGAAGAAGTCTTCTATTCGACATATTTAACCAATGTAGTTCATTAATTTTGTGGGATCGGCATAGTTAAAATTAGAAAGAACCAAAGATTCACACAAAATCTTTTAAGTTTAAAGCTAAAAATATGTTAATTAGCGTAAATTTGTTTAAGGGAAACATATGATTTTCGCATAAGATTTTTTACATGATCAATAAACTTAAATTCAGAATCTAGAAGAACACCAAGATTACGTGCGGAGTCGCAGAACCGAAGGGTTTGATCGGAAATCTTAACATGAAAATTAATTTTTAAAATATCCTTACTTGTTTTCTTCCCAAAAAATAATAGTTTAGATTTAAGTGGATTGAGATTTAGCGCATGATCATCCGAAAGAGTTTTAATGATTTCCAGATCTTGATTAATAAACTACGCTGATTGGTGATAATTATTAATGTGAAAATGGCAATAGAGTTTTGTGTCATCAGCGAAGGCCTGTACTTTACAGCATTTTAATGATTTATGCAAATCCGATGTATATATAATAAAAAACAACGGACCCAATATTGACCCCTGCGGCACACCAGAAACAACTTGGCAATCCTCTGAGAAATCATCACCCACTTGGACTTTCTGTGTCCTTCCAGAAAAGTACGATTTAATTAAGGAGAGTGCATTAGTATCAAATTCATAATATTTAAGTTTACTCAAAAGAAGGCGATGGTCTATTGTATCAAACGCTTTAGAGTAATCCAGTTACACGAGAATACTCTCCAGGCCGCAGTCACAAGCTTCAATTATGTCGTTAATTACTGTGTAAGAGCTGAAATTGTGCTATGTTTTTCGCGGAAACCGTTTTGTGTGTCTGGAAGAATATAATTGGCATTGAAATATGAATATATCTGGGCATATAAATTTTTTTCCATGATTTTTGACATCGTTGGTAGAATAGATATGATTCGAAGATCATTGAATGATTCAGATTGTTTCGTCTTCGGTAGAGGTTTTCCGATGCCAATTTTCCATGCCTCTGGAAAGTAATTCTGTTCTATACAGCTGTTTACGATATTGGTTATATAAGGATCAATGAAAGGGCTGCAAATTTTGAGCATCTCCGCAGTAATTCCGTCCGCTCCACGGGCATTGATCTTAATACTATGCAGAGCTTTACTAATATTATCAACGGTACACATATTAAAAGAAAAAACCTTTGAACGATCATAATGATTAGACTCGTAATAATCAATTTTATTTGTACATTTATTAGGGATGTTTTGAAAAAACTGAGCAAAATGTCTATTTATTTTATTAGGATCGGACAAATTCGGTGGCAAATAAGTATTACCAGTAGAACGTACAGTTAGTCGACAAGTGCTTCCCAAGTTTGCCTCGGATTATTTTGCCTCGAAACAAAGTTCAGATAGGCCCTTTTTCAGCTCTAACCATAGAAACTATATAGTTACGCAATTCTTTATATCTGTCCCAATCCGTGTTTGTTTTCGTGCATTTAAATTTTTGTAAAGTCTTCTCTCCTTCCTTCATAATTAATTTAAGACTTTGCGTCAGCCAAGGAGCTTTGGGCTTAGTTACACGGGCTGTTTTAGTCGGGGCATGTGTATTAAATGTTATATTAATAAAGTCATTAAATAACTGGACTTTTTTGTCTATGTTATTTTCATATACAATGTTCATCGAGGGTAATAATTTTAGAACGCGCAAAAAATTATTTACTACAAAGTTTTTAAAGTATCGATATGTAATCCATTTGGGCTCCATTTTCTTATATTTTAAATTTAGTTCAGCAAACACGAGTGTATGATCAGAGAAAGTGTCAGCCGACTGAGTGTCGCACGATAAAATCAAATTTGAGTCGCTTACAAAAATTGTATCTATAAGCCTGCTGATGTTTTGTGTGATTCGAGTAGGTTCATTACCAATTTGTTTAAGATTATAAGATTCAAAACAATTAAGAACAGGATTATTCAAATCAAAAAAGTTAACATTGAAATCCCCTAGACATATGATATGATCAAATTTTATTGTAATGTTGCATAAAATGTCATCAAAATCATTAATCACCAAATTAAGGTTTGTTCTTGGTGGTCTATAGAAGTTTTCCAATTGAAATTGTAATGGATTTTAACTTAATACTTAAAAAAATCAATTCAAGATTGTTATTGGATACATCAAAGTCAAAGTGAATAATTTCAGATTGAAAAATATCTTTTACGTAGGTTCCTACAACACCTCCTCTCTCGTTTCTATTAACTTTATAAAATATATATCCCGGAATTGAAAAAACACTCGTTTCCTGATTGTTAGCTAACCATGTCTCTGTAACATTATTATTGCATCGAAGTTATTGTCTACTACTAATGTTTTAAAATCATAAGAGCCTGTATGAATAGAGCGCAAATTAATATGAGCAAAACGCATTATAATTAGATTCAATAATAATAAGTACTAAGACCAATCACAGAGCATCTCCAAACATGCATTAATATAAAATATCAGGTAGAAAATAAACAGTGAATACTATAGGCTAAGTACACAGAATATTAATTTCAGTAAATACTCAAAATACTCGCCCTCCCGGAGTATCGATCAATTTATATATAACAATATCGATCAATTTATATGTAAGAAAACTAACTAATGTTTACTTAAAGAAAATAGGTAAAAAACAAAAAAAAAAGAACGCTTTTGTTTAAGCAGCTAAACGTAATAGAATTGCACTGTATATTTTAACTGCATAAAAAACAATATGAACAAAAAAAATTATATTTTTCCCATGCTTACCCACATATTTGTAAAATAAAAAATACTGCTATAATATTAAAGTTAACAAAGCGGCCCTGTGAAAGAAAACTACCCTAAATTAATCTTTTTATGATATAGAAAGATAGTTTAAACAAACAAATATCAATGTTTATCTAAAATATTAAATTATTACATAATGAACATATCACAAACCTAAGGAACAAAAACATATACATAGGCGAGTAATTATCGGTGAATATCATAAGCGAAAAAACAAAATTAGAGTCATTTTAGTTATTTTATTTTACGAAGAAGAAATATGTACGTCTTAAAGAATCTATCCTTGAAAAATGCTCATAATACAAAAAATTGTACATACTTATTCAGGCAACCAGGTCATTAATATCATCCTCATTCCTAATGCTATACACAACACTATTTATTTTAACGTACACAGAACCATTGAAACACCACGCCAATTTTTTCACAGCCGCGGTGAGAAGTCCAACACGATACTGAGTTAGGTCCTTCTTGATATGTATGATTGTTGATTTTAAGTTTTTTCGGTTACTTAAAACAGCTGTTCTCGCTGCATCATTTAAAAACCTAACAAGTACTGCCGGTGGTTTGTCACTGGGGTTTTTGGAGACTACTCGTCGGCAGGTTACAATTTGATTGTCGGTTATATTGTTGACCTGCATTTTCTTAAAGATGTCTAGCATTTTGTTTTTTAAATTTTCGTTGTCAGTCTTTGGAGCACCAAAAACTCTAATGTTGAGGGACCTTGACGACTGCTCTTGATTGTCCAAGATTTGCACAATTCTACGATTAACATTCTCTAGATCGGAAATTTGTTTTTTCAAATCGAGGATAGTGTCCTCCTGTTTTTTTAGTCTCTCCTCAAATTTTGCTAATATTTTCTGTGAGACTTTGTCTGCGATTTCTTGTAAGAAATTTTCAGTGAATATTGCCTTGATGCTTTCCAGATCAGATCTTGACAGCACCACCTTAACCTTACTTTTTAGCCTGGATAGAAATATGCAAACACTTTGAAAAAATGAAGCACTAGAGCAAGTTTTTTTACACGGAACAAGTTTAAAGCACTTAAACTTTACATTCAACTACTTTTACGCACAAGAAAATTTTATTTGAAGTTAAATATTTTGAATTTTTAGTAGCTACTTAAAATGCGTTTTCACTCGTACAGTGACATCTGTATCTTTACTTGACTTATCTTGAAAATAATAATGATTATTCGGTTAAGGAAAAAAGCTAATTGGCTGAAATTTTCCGGGAATACAATACTATTTTTCAATGACAATGCAATTAAAATTCATGGCTATCATTAGCTTGTTTTTTCTCTAGCATTATTTTTTAATTGGTCTTATCTATACTAATTTTCTCTCATTCATTCATCACGATCATGCTGAAACCGCTTGACGTAGAGAGCTAAATTTTGGCATAAAAGTTACTTTTATGATGTCGAGGTTCGATAAAAATGGATTTTTGAAAACTCTAATTCCAATGGAGTAAAACTACCTCTTAAATATTACAATATTTTTAATTTAAAAAAGGTTAGTTTTTCGAAAAAACGATTGAACACGTGTGTTTTATATTATTTTACTACATATTTTAATATGTAAAAAGTCCTGACTCACTGACTCATCAACTCCTAGACCTAAAAAGCTGAAATTTTGCACAGAGGTTCCCTTTTTGATGAAAAAAGGCAAGGTACCGGAATTAAAAGGATGGATCAATTTATTGAAGTCAGCATAAAGTAATTTGCGGTTTCACCGGAAATTTGATTTTTAAATAGGATCACCAGTATTTTTTTACTTTATTTGATAGAAAATGACGTTCTGAACACAATGACACCTCAAATAAGAACTTTAGACATTTTAGCTTGAAAATCTAATGTAATCAAATGGGTAGAACCATCTCGATATAAACATACAAATACAATAGTAATGAAATTAAAAATCTCCTCGTCTGTAAAAAATTATTTATATATGTAGGAAGAGGTGCGAGTCCGGTCATATTACTGGTCTCATATCATCATATTTTTATTTTTAGCTGTTGTGGTTTTTACATACTACTGCATTTTCTCACCTCTCATTTCGGCAATATCTTGATTCGTATTAAAATACTCCATTACTATTATATCTACTGCTTTATACAGAGCAATGCAAACTCCTTTTTCTTCAGCTATATTATAACAGGCTTGTTTGAATATTTACTTAACTTTGACGTAGGTTTATTTTTGGATTTGTCATTTTAATTTCTAGATATCCAGAAAGAAGGCAACCTTGCCCTATAATATTTTCCCGAATAAAGAAAATTTGGTAGAACATGGAACGTTTCTTCGGTCTCGCACAAAAAGGTATAATAAAGAAAATCGCGATACAGACGAAGTCAACGTTTTGGCATGTATCGAGGCAATGCCTTCACAATTTTGTAGAGTTCTAGAGCAGGAAGCAGGTGTTCCCAAGAATAAGGTTAAAATCGTTCACCATTTGCATCCTGTGGATGCCGAACGACGTTTACAGTTTTGCAACTGTTAGATTGCCAGATTTATAATATGGTCCGACGAAGCCTACTTTTTGAGTGCAGGTATTTTTAACAACCATAATACAAGGCATTGCTCCCAAAAAATCACCATGCAGTATTCGAAAGAGGGCAACAGGATCGATTTGGATTTAGCATGGCTTGTTTTATTGTGGTGCGATAAATAAAATATAGAATTTATGAAGTCGGTTTTTCGGGAGACAGCTATCTTAAAATTCTGGAAGATGTTATCCTTGTGTTACTAGACAATATCCCTTTAGCTCATCTTAACAGGATACAATTCCAACAGGATATTGCGCCCGCTCAGATTGCCCGAATTGTTTGAACTTTTTTAGAAAATTATTTTCTGCAAAAATAGATCGGTACTAATGCACCAATTAAATGGCCTCCACGGTCGCCTAACCTATCTGTTCTAAATTCTTTTCTGAGACTGTTTGCAGAATAAAGTTTATATCGTATATATCGGACAAAAGATGGACTACGTCATGCCACGAATGCGGCATTTTTAAACTTGCAAAGACGTTCCATTATTATTTTAAATGCTTAGAAAAGAATAACCACCGTACTTATTTTCTTATTTTTTCTACAGCTTTTAAAATAAAATATATTTTTAATACATTTTCAAAATCGCTTTCGTCATTTTCATATCTGGATTACCAAATTAAATCCCAATCCGCATTATTTATAAATCAATAAAACAATCGCTGATTAGGCAATTAAAAATGTTGTCGTTTTACGTTAATAGGTGAGTTGAGTAATCAATCTCATTATTTTATCGTTATATACCATAAAATATCTAGCTAAACTGCCAACATTCTGAAGTCAAGTCTGTTTGCTCACTTTCTGGTAAAAAAGTGATTTTTATATAATTTTTTCGCTGAATATATTCTTATTGTTTTATCATTAAATAAAATAAATATTCAATAAACTGTTGATATTCCGACGTGAATTCCGCTCACTTTTTTAACATTTATAAACTGCATACATTCTGAAGTTAAAGCTGTGCGCCAATTTTCTGAACTTTTTGTAACTGTATATTTTGTTTAAATTTTTGTTAAATTTCATTGAATAAAAATGGATTTTGACACGTTAAATAATAAACGAACTTATGTCAAAGGACAAATTACTCATGGAAGAAATTAGATGATCAATAAGGCAGCCAATAAAAAGAATATTGAACTATTTAAATTAAGATGCGATAATTAGCTCTTTCCTTAAGTAAATTTCAGGATTAAATTGAAACCTTAATACCTATAAATGTCAATGAAATGAGGAACGTGATTTTTTAGAAAATGCTACTTATAAAAAGTCAGCAAAAATAAAAAATTAATTTAAAAATGCGTCCTCTTTCACGCCTGCGTCTATAAAATCTAGTACTTGAGTGCAGCGGTAGCTGATACCTGAAATAAAAATTAAGACTTTTACGGGAAATATACCAGAACGGCAAATTTTTGTTCAACTTTTTAACCCTTTAGTTACAAATAATACTTTTTTAGATAACATTAAAGAACTCATTTATTTAGAATCATTTTGAAGGGACGAATCTTTAAATTTAATTCAAAGTCTATCTACTAGTCACGACAATTTTAATTAAGGTAGCAAGAAATCTACTAAAAATAGATATGAAAGTAAAATCGCAGTGCTTGATGCACACTAAACTTCTTTTTATGAGGTCGATCCTGTCATAAAGTGCATGCCCAAAATGTAAGGGAATTTGTTATCCCCTTATGAAAAAAAATTGAATTAATAAAAACTAAAGTACACTAGCTAATAGCTACTTGAGCTAATTTACATTTACTTTTTTGAAAGAAAATTTGCCTTTGGTACAGGCAAGGCTTACAAAACTGATTTAGGTTAAAATGATATTCCTCACTCCGAATTATTTCTTGAATTTTTAAATAAAAAAGCTACGGTTCTGGAAAGTTTAGATCCAAGTAAACCTGAATAAAAGGAAGTTATTCGAAAAATAAGTTTGCTTTCCAATAATTCTCAAAATAATAGTAAAAATCATTTAAATTTAAAATGCAATTTATGCAATTCAAATTCGTAATTTGTCAATATGAAAAATTCAAGGAACTGAATACAAAAAACCTTATGTAAACTATTTAAGTAACGGTCACGCACAAACGATTGTGCCTCAATTTGCAAATGTTTTATATGTTTTAAACGAAATCACTTTCAGTCAAATAACAATCAAAATTTAAATTGGAGAAATAAAAATTCAATTAATCAACATTTTTCAAATAATTCGCAAAGATCTCAGAATTCTGACTCACAAAATCGTCAAGTAATTAATAGACAGTTATCGCAAAATAATGCACAATCTTAAGAAGACCCACATGAGCAAGGGCATCATTCCTCAAATGAAAAAAATCATTATTTTCATAAAACTCTTAGTTTGTCAAAAATTTTTATTAGATTTTTAGATTATTCTTCTCGCCACTATCTACTCTTGATTATGACGGAAAAATTTGTAAATAAATTAGATTTGGCTTGTGTAAATAAATCTGTAAATATCAGTGGTATTTCTCAAAACACATTGAATTCGAAAAAAAAAACAGACAGTTTAAACTTTCTTTAAGATTCTAAGGTACCTACTTTTAAATGATCCTAATTTTGACATTGCTTCTTATACTGACATCCTAATCAGTGCTGATTGCTACTTCAATCTTCTGCAAGAAGGTTGTATCCCGGACAAATTTACCGATTTTACACAATACCCATTTGGGATGGGTTTTTGTGGAAAAGCTCCAGTTTCGCAAACTCGCAATAAGTCAGCTTCAATAGTTGTTCAGTCGAGTGAACAAAATGCTGTGTCCAAGAACAACTAGCAACAAACCAAGTCCAAAGCTAATTCTTCTAAATTTCAAATGACATTGTCATTCTAATTCATGGAGGCAAGGCCCCAGAGTCATCGCAAATCCCCAAGTGAGATATTATAATTTAAAAACAGAAATTATATAAAATTTCTCAAGAATACCCTATAGTGGTTTAAATACAAAAAATGCAAAACAAAAAATATTTTTTTGCTACTTTTATCTTTGCCCAACTAAGACATATTCTCACTTGATATATTTTACTCCAATCTAGGTTTCTTTGCACTTTTGAGTACAATTGATTTTTGACAACACGATCCGTTTGTTTTCTTATTTTTTCTGCGTGTTTAACGTATTGGTTACAACCCCTGACCAGTATTATATTTTTGCAGGTTTCGAACCTTTAAATATGTCCTTAATACTGACAAATATAGTTAACAAATAAGTCCTTCTAAAACTTCCTAATATTTTTCGGAGGTATAAACCTCGAGATACTATTAATTGCATCATACAGTTTTTCAACTCCTAATGTTCCAGAAAAACACAAATTGATTCTGAATTTTACACAAATAATTTTCGCTCCATTTTCTTGTCTTAGTTCTTTGCTAAAATCATTAGCGCATAAGCTGCATTTCGCACGCAACTACACAAATTAAACAAAGCAACATTTTGCCAATTTTTTTGAGATTTACGTTCTCAAATTAAACTTCCTTTTGTTCATGCTTTTATATTCTGTCAACATATTTTGAGCATATGACTAGTTAAGCCAAAAGTGACAGATTTCCTATTCCAAAGTGTATTATACAGTTGTCATACCAAAATAGTGCCACTCTTTTTCATTTAATTTTTTCTTATAAAGTTGTTTTTAAACACCTTAACATACCTAATGCATCAAATTCCATTTAAGTCCGCAAGATCAATCTTGCTTAGTTTTATTTCCATGGAATTCCGTCAAATTTAACAGCAGAGAAGTCTATAAAAAAATCTGCAAATAAAAATAACTTTTTTCCTTGCCTCTAAAAGCAGTTCTCTTTGAATTGTAACGCTGCAAAAGAAAAGCCGAAACGCCGCTAAACACATGTCAAAAGAGGCCGCTAGTATACAAAACTATTTAACATTTAAAGTCCAACGCGTTATTATTTGCTTACTAAAAAATCTCAAAAAGTCAAAAAGGCGGCGAATGAAAGATCCACTCTACAAATAAATGTTAAAACCCTTCTACATATTAATAAAACATTATTCTTGTCCTTGTTACGCTTTTTTATGTACAAGTGCTTTAATATTTGTGTATATCGCGTAGAATTACCCGGGAAAGAACGGCAGATAACCTCTCTGCTTAAACATTCGGAAGCCGAACAAAACTATTTAACATTTAAAGTCCAATGCGTTATTATTTGCTTACTAAAAAATCTCAAAAAGTCAGAAAGGCGGCGAATGAAAGATCCATTCTACAAATAAATGTTAAAACCCTTCTACATATTAATAAAACATTATTCTTGTCCTTGTTACTCTTTTTTATGTACAAGTGCTTTAATAGTTGTGTATATCGCGTAGAATTATCCGGGAAAGAACGGCAGATAACCTTTCTGCTTAAACATTCAGAAGCCGAACAAAACAGAAAACAGCCTACTATAAGTGCTTAAACTCGTCGCTTGTCTTATTACGTCTCCGCATAATTCGTAAAGACGAAATAGCTGATTAATGGTATTAATGTAAAAAGTCAATATTTTAGTTTGATACCTTAAATTTTCACTCTGCTGGTCTAGCCATCGCTCGGTTCCCTTGACTGAATCGCTGATGTATAAATAAAGTGCCCAGTTATAACTCGATGAATATGATCAATACTCTCGACACTTGAAACGCCTTGAATTTCTATTTCGTTATTGAAGTCATTTAGTTCTTTTAATGCCACAAATGTAGTGTGCATATTCAATTATTATTTTTAGCTAGCTATGTGCCTCTGAAGCTAACAAGCTTTATGTTTCTTATGAAAGGATTTTAATAATATGTTTTACAATGTTTAGTTAAAACCACAAATGCGTTGGTTCTATTGGATGTAGTAAATCAAAGTACGTTGCTGATATAATGCATTTCAGATTTATTTTACTAGCCAAATGATATAACTTTTTACTTGTTCAACCATAAATAACTTAAAGTGCTTTAGTCATGTCCATGTATAAGGGAAGGATATCGATAGTAAAGTTGATGTAGAGTAAGGTTTTTGTAATCCTGTTTAGTGCGACTTCAGCCAAATTGTCAATATCATTTCAACCGCTTATTTAATAATAATTTATTTTTGATTACTCAAAAAAATCTTTTGTCAAAATTAATTCAAGATAGAATTAGTGCATTCGTGCAGTTCGTGCAGCGAACGTTTTAGTTTCTAAAAATTTTATTTGATTTTATGTATCATTTTTAACTTATATAATGTATCTTTAGTTTTATTGCTAATACAAATATTTAAGTAGTTTTACAAAAAGGCAACCTGCGGGTTGTTTTGTAAATAAACAAAGCTAAAATTAACAATAAGTAAAAAAGTAAGTTGATGTTCCCCAATATGCAGAAAAGTAGATCGGATTAAAAAAGTAGGAGAATTTATATGTAACATTTTTATTTTCAGCTCTCTGTTGGCTGACGGAGAGTACAGTTCGTTCAAACACGATACGTTTGCGATTAGTTTTTGTTCAAAACATCTGTAAAATGAATCGAAGTGAATAAAATAATACGACCGTTTGTAAACAAATATTAAATTTATGAATCTACAAATAGAAAAAATGTATTTAACAATATCATGAAGTGAGACCATTTCGACTCAAACACCTATTTTTTTAACTTAAAGGAAAAAAGTAACGATATTGCTAATAATAATAATAATACTAACCAAAACATTAATCGAAACGTTAATTTTAATTCAAATTATATATAAATAAATATTATTATTTAAATGTTCAGTATCGTTCTCAAGATATGGGACCATTTTCTGTACACGTTGAATCTCTTAACTAGCTCTTAAATAGGATCAATAATTTTACCCTAATATTTTTAAATGTATTCGGATAGGTTTAAAACCAAATTAAAAGTTAGGTAGGCAAGCAAAAAAGCGTTTAACTATTTCTACAGGAAGTTGACGAAGAAGCACATGTCTCTATTGTAAGTATATCTTTTACAGATTCGGAGAGTTTGGGTTATGTGGGTTGTGAGCACATGCTGAATGTGCAGATAATTCCTCAAAGATTAAGAACTATGTAAATTTTGTCAGTAGTTTAATAATTTATTTAAGATTTAATTAAAAAAAATTATGTTTTACATGTCTCAATAGTTACATCATGAAAAGCTTAAATAAGCAACGTTTATTAATACTGTTTTTAACCATTTAATACCTAGGGCGTATATTATTATCTTAGATACGACTTTTAGGAGTAAGAACAAATTTTTTATAATCTATTTTCTAAAATCAAAGCACCATGTTTAATCTTAGCTTTGTTTATTTAGATTAATAATTAAACAAAACAACCCGCAGGTTGCCTTTTCATAAAACTACTTAAATATTTGTATTATCAATAAAACTCAGCATTACCAAAAAACTAAAGATACATTATATGAATTAAAAATGATACATGAAATCAAATAAAATTTTTAGAAACTAAAACGTTCGCTCGGTCATGCACTCTACTAATTCTATCTTAAATTAATTTTGACAAACTATTCTTCTAAGCAATCAAAAATAAGTTATTATTAAATAAGCGGTTGAAGTGATATTGAAAATTTCACTGAAGTCGCACTAAACAGGATTACAAAAACCTTACTCTACATCAGCCTTACTATCGATGTCCTTCCTTTCCTTATACTAGACATGCACTTTAAGTTATTTATTGTTGAACAAGTAAACAGTTATATCACTTGGCTAGAAGAATAAATCTCAAATGGATTATATCAACAACGTACTTTGATTGACTACATCCAATAGATACAATGGACTTGTGGTTTTAACTGAACATTGTGAAATATATTATTAAAATCATTTCATAAGAAAGATAAAAGCTTGTTAGCTTCAGAGGCACATAGTTAGCCAAAAATAATAATTGAGTATGCACACTACACTTGTGGCATTAAAAGAACTAAATGACTTCAATAACGAAATAGAAATTCGAGGCGTTTCTAGTGTCGAAATTATTAATCATAATCATTGAGTTACAACTGGGCACTTTATTTATTCATCAGCGATTCCGTCAAGGGAACCGAGCGATGGCTAGACCAGCCGCGTGAAAGTTTAAGATATGAAACTAAAATATTGACTTTTTACATTAATAACATTTAACGGCGATTTCATCTTCACGAATTATGCGTAGGCCTAATTGTTTGACTTCCGAATGTTTAAGCAGGTAGGTTATCTGCCGTTCTTTCCCGGGCAATTCTACAAGATATACACAAAAATTAAACCACTTGTACATATAAAAGAGTAACAAGGACAAGAATAATGTTTTATTCATATGTAGAAGGATTTTAAGATTTATTTGTAGAATGGATCTTTCATTTGCCGCCTTTCTGACTTTTTGAGATTTTTTAGTAAGCAAATAATAACGCGTTGGACTTTAAATGTTAAATAGTTCTGTTTACTAGAGGCCTCTTTTGACATGTGTTACGCTGCGTTTCGGCTTTTCTTTTGCAGCGTTACAATTCAAAGAGAACTGCTTTTGGAAGCAAGGAAAAAAGTAATTTTTATATGTAGATTTTTTTATAGAATCCTCTGCGGTTAAATTTGACGGAATTTCGTGGAAATAAAATTAAGCAAGATTGATTTACCGGACTGAAATGGAATTTGATACATTTGGAGTATGATATGACACTGTAGAAATAAGGTTTGCTGTTTTCTGAAGAGAGCGCGGCTTTTTTGCCGGGGTAAATTTTTATTTACTGTAGGCGGTACTTGATGTACAGCGACGAGCACGTTATTAGATTAACTTTCTTAGGTATGTTAAGGTGTTTAAAAACAGCGATATAAGAAAAAATTAAATGAAAAACAGTGGCACTATTTTGGTATGACAACTGGGTAATACACTTTGGCATAGGAAATCTGTCACTTTTGGATTAACTAGTCATACGCTCAAAACATGTTGACAGAATATGAAAGCATGAACAAAAGAAAGTTTAATTTGAGAACGTGAATCTCAAAAAAATTGACAAATTGTTACTTTAATTGTGTTTAATTTGTGTAGTTGCCTGCGATATGCAGAAGAAGAAGAATATGAGAAAATAGAGCGAAAATTATTTGTGTAAAATTCAGAATTAGCATGAAGAATCGATTTGTCTTTTTATGTGAATTGAAAAAATGTATGATACAATTAATAGTATCTCGAGGTTTATATCTCCGAAAAATATTAGGAAGTTTAAGAAGGACTTATTTGTTAATTATATCTGTCACTATTAAGGACATATTTAAAGGTTCGAATCCTGCAAAAATATAATACTGGTCGGGGGTTGTAACCAGTACATAAAGTAGAAAGACAATTTAGTCTGGAATGCGTGTTAAACACAGAAAATCAATTGTACTCAAAGGTAAAGGTTACCAAGTTTTATTAAAATATTTTTTAACTCCAAGATTAAGTTGAGGTCGTAAATTTTAAAGAAACCTTGATTGGAGTAAAAGATATCAAGTGAGGCCGTAAATCACCCTTGATTCTTACAAATGAATATGTCTCAGTTGGGCAAAGAAAAAAATGGCAAAAAAATATTTTTTGTTGCATTTTTTGTATTTAAACCACTCTAGGGTATTCTTGAGAAATTTTATTTAATTTCTCTTTTTAAATCTAAAATATGTCACTTGGGGATTTGCGATGATTCTGGGGCCTTGCCTCCATAAATTAGAATGACAATTGTCATGAAGTGTTACTTCTTGCAAATTGGGAAAGTTAGAATTTGATTTACATTCTCGCCATTCTTGCTCAACTGAAAATTTTTGATTGTGAAAATGAGAAAATTTTTAATTAAATTTGGCTTGTCGCTAATTTTTCTATGACGAAATATTTTAGGTTTGAAATTTAGAAGAATTAGATTTGGTTTGTTGCTAGTTGTTCTTGGACAGAGCATTTTGTTCACTTGACTGAACAACCATTGAAGCTGATTTATTGCGAGTTTACGAAACTGGAGGTTTTCCACAAAGACCCATCTCAAATGGGTATTGTGTAAAATCCGTAAATTTGTCTGGGATACAACCATCTTGCAGGAGATTGAAGTAGCAATCTGCACTGATTAGGATGTCAGTATAAGAAGCAATGTCAAAATTAGGGTCACTTAAAAGTAGGTGCCGTAGAATTTTAAAGAAGGATTAAACTGGCTGTTATTTTTTTCGAATTGTGTTTTGAGAAATATATTTACACAAGCCAAATCTAATTTATTTACAAATTTTTCCGTTATAGTCACGAGTAGATAGTGGCGAGAAGGATAATCTAAAATCTAATAAAAAGTTTTTGACAAACTAAGAGTGTTTGTATTATGAAACTAATGAATTTCTTCATTTGAGGAATGATGTCCTTACTCATGTGGGTCTTCTTGAGATTGTGCATTATTTTGCTGTTCATTACTTGACGATTTTGTGAGTCAGATTTCTGAGATCTTTGCGAATTATTTGAAAAATGTTGATTAGTTGAATTTTTATTTCTCCAATTTAAATTTTGATTGTTATTTGACTGAAAGGGATTTCGTTTAAAACATATAAAACATTTGCGAATTGAGGCACAATCATTTGTGCGTGACCGTTACTTAAATAGTTTACACAAGGTTTTTTGTATTCAGTTCCTTGAATTTTTCATATTGATAAATTACGAATTTGAATTGCATTTTAAATTTAAATGATTTTTACTATCATTTTGAGAATTATTTGAAAGCAAACTTATTTTTCGAATAACTTTCTTTTATTCAGGTTTACTTGGATCTAAACTTTCCAGAACCGTAGCTTTTTTATTTAAAAATTAAAGAAATAATTCGCAGTCAGGAATATCATTTTAACCTAAATCAGTTTTGTAAGCCTTGCCTGTACCAAAGGCAAGTTTTCTTTCAAAGAAGTAAATGCAAATTAGCTCAAGTAGCTATTAACTAGTGTACTTTAGTTTTTATTAAATCAAATTTTTTTCATAAGTGGATAACAAATTCCCTTACATTTTGAGAGTGCTCTTTATAATAGGATCGACCTCATAAAAAGAAGTTTAGTGTGCATCAAGCACTGCGATTTTACTTTCATATCTATTTTTAATAGATATATTGCTACCTTAATTAAAATTGTCATGACTAGTAGATAGACTTTGAATTAAATTAAAGATTCGTCCCTTCAAAATGGTTTTAAATAAATGAGTTAGTTCTTTAATGTTATCTAAACAAGTATTATTTGTAATTAAAGTCTTAAAAGGTTGAACAAAAATTTGCCGTTTCGGTATATTTCCCGTAAAAGTCTTAACTTTTATTTCAGATATCAGCTACCGTGCCGGCCATTTTATGATTATCTAACCTTAGATACGACCTATGAGAGTGAAAACAAATTTTTCATAATCTCTTCTAATTTCGAAGGGCCATGTTTAATCCTATCTTTATTTATTTAGATTAATAAATTAAACAAAAACACTCGTAGATTGGTATTACCATAGGAGCAGGTTCTTTATGGCTAATTTGACTTTTTGTAGAACTATATAAATGTCTATATTATAGATGAAACTCAGCTTTATCAAAAAACTGAAGATACGTTGTATCAGTCTAAAATGATATATGAAAACAAATAAAATATATCAGTTTAAATTGATACATCAAATCAAAAAAAAAAACTAAAACCTTCGCTCGTTCATTCACTCCACTAATTCTATCTTAAATTAATTTGGACCAACTATTCTTCTCAAAAATCAAAAATAAATTATTTTTAAATAAGCAGTTGAAATGATGTTCACAATTTCACTTAAGTCACACTCAATAGGATGACGAAAAATCTTACCTTTGATCAGCCTTACTATCGATTTCCTTTTCTTGTACTTGACGTCCCTAAAGCACTTTAAGTTATTTATTGTTGAACAAGTAAAAAGTTATATATCATTTGGCTAGTAAAATAAATATCAAATCAATTATATAGCAATGTAATTTGATTTATTTAGATCCTAGGGAAACAACACAGTGGTGGTTTTAACTAAAAATTGTATACCACTCTATAAAACAGAGAGAATAATAAAATTCTTTCGTAGCAAATGTGAAGCCTAACAGCTCCAGAGGTACATAGCTTGCCAAAAATAATAAATTAATGTGCATACCAAAATTTTTGCATTTTTTGTCTTTAAGAATTATCCGGCGACCCAATCAGCCGAGCGACGAGTTCAAGCACTCACTCAAACTAGACTGCGCCGTTTAATCTGGCAGAAAGGTTATCTACCATGCTTCCTCCGGTAATTCTACGCGATATAAAAACGATTAACAACTTGTGAATAGAAAAGAGTAACAAGGATATGAATAATATTTTATTAATATATGGAACAGTTTTAGGATTTATTTGTAGAATGGATCATTCATTCCCTCCCTTTATTACTCGAGGTTTTTTAATAAACAAATAGAAAAACAATGATGTCGAACTTTAAGTATTACAAAGTTTTTGTACTAATGGTCTCTATTGATATGTGTTTAGCAGAGTTTCGGCATTTCTTTTGCAGCGGTACAATTCGTAGAGAATTGCATTTAGAGGCAAGGAAAAAAGTTGTTTTATATATAGAAATTTTTCGTGGAATTCTTTACGATTATATTTGGCGGAACTTCGTGGAAATAAAATTGAACCGTTTTACTTAAAGGATTGATTTAGCGGACTTAAATGGATTTTGATGCCTTAGTACTTTATGATATGAGACCGTAGAAATAAGTTTTATATTCTCTGAAGAGAGCATGGCACTTTAACCGGGCTAAATTTTGTTTTTAAATTCGAACGAATGAAGATAGCAAGTTGCAGTTTTCAAAATATGCTACTTTTATATGAAATTAAAGATGGTATAAACAAAATTTGCATAGCCTGCTTCGTTTCTGAGATACAGGACAAAATTGAAAATACTGCATTTTGGGACCTCCCTCGTATCGCGGTTATCCTTTAACATATCGCAAAGCTAAAAACTGGGTCTTATACGATTTTATACGCATAATCCAGTGATGTAGTCAGATTTTTGCTGTAAGATGTCGATTTTTGGGTATAAGGATACCCTGTATATTTTTCTTTCATTTGATTGGAAATTTTGTCAACTTTACAAAAATATGCATTTTAAATAATAAACCTAAATTCATAATTTCACAAAATGTGTATTTTATAGTTTTAGTATTAGTAGGTCTTGACTTAGTTATGTTAGGATATTATAAACACAGAAATTTTTAAAAAGGTAAATCTAATTAAGTTATGAACAATTTTATACACTAAAGAAAAATAAAACTAAACATAACTTCTAAAGTTTCATTTTAATATTAACATAATATTTATTGACTTCGATATTAACCCATTAACAGTTTTTTACATTAAAAAGACTTCTTAAAATGGTTGGCATTTTCTCGAAATCAGTGTAAAAGTACGGTGGTTATTCTTTTCAAAGAATTTCAAATAATAATGGAACGTTTTTGCAAGTTTTAAAATGCCGCATTCGTGGCATCACGTAGTTCATCTTTTGTCCGATGAGGGGTACTATAAAATTTATTCTGCAAATAGTCTCATAGAAAAGAATTTAGAACAGATAGGTCGGGCGACCACGGAGGCCATTTAATCCAGTTTTGCGGAAAGTAATTTTCTAGAAAAGTTCATACAATTCGGGCAATGTGAGCGGGCGCAATATGCTATTGGAAATGTATCCCGTTAATATGAGCTAAAGGGATATTATCAGTAACACAAGGATAACATCTTCCAAAATTTTAAGATAGCTGTCTCCCGAAAAACAGTCTTCATAAAATCTGTATTGTATTTGTCGCACCACAATAAAACAAGCCATGCTAAATCCAAATCGACCCTGTTGCTCTCTTTCGAATACTGCATGGTGATTTTTTGGGAGCAATGCCTTGTATTATGGTTGTCAAAAATACCTGCACTGAAAAAGTAGGCCTCGTCGAACCATATGCAAAACTCTAAACGTCGTTCGGCACCCACAGGATGCAAATGGTGTACGATTTTAACCTTGTATGGGCTAAATCTATATTTGGTCAATATTCTTGGGAACACCAACTTCCAGCGCTAGAACTCTACAAGATTGTGAAGGCCTTGCCTCGATACATGCTAAAACGTTGACTTCGTTCGTATCGCGATTTTCTTTGTTATACCGTTTTGTGCCGAGACCAAATTTTCTTTATTCGGAGAAACGTTCCATTTCTGGATATCTAAATTAAAATGACAAAACCAAAAATTCTTTATTCAAACAAGAAAATATTATTGGGCAAGGTTGCCTTCTTTCTGGATATCTAGAAATTAAAATGACAAAACCAAAAATACACCTACGTCAAAAGTTAAGTTAATATTCAAACAAGCCTGTTATAATAATATATATATATATATATATATATATATATATATATATATATATATATATATATATATATATATATATATATATATATATATATATATATATATATATATATATATATATATATATATATATATATATATATATATATATATATATATATATATATATATATATATATATATATATATATATATATATATATATATATGTAATTTTCAAAAAAATTAAAAATTAAATTTGGTATGTTACTAATGACATAAATCCGGATTGATTGACGTATTCAGTTGTTTTCGGTATGAAATTTTAAATATTATTCTTCTTAAAGCGAAAATGTCTAAAGTTGACATTTGAGATGTCATTGTGTTCAGAACGTCATGTTCTATCAAATAAAGTAAAAAATTACTGGTGATTCTATTTAAAAATCAAAAGTCATTTGCGGTGAAACCGCAAGTTGCTTTATGCTGACTTCAATAAATTGATCCATCCTTTCAATTCCGGTGCCTTTGAAAAATTCGGCCTTATTCCTTTTTTATCATCAAAAAGGAAACCTCTGTGCAAAATTTTAGCTTTTTAGGTCTAGGCGGTGATGAGTCAGTGACTCAGAATTTTTTACATATTAAAATATGTAGAAAAATAATATAAAACACACATGTTCAAGCGTTTTTTCGAAAAACTAACTTGTTTTAAATTGAAAATATTGTAATATTTAAGAGGGGTTTCACCCCATTAGAATTAGAGTTTTCAAAAATCCTGTTTTATCGAACCTTGGCATCATAAAGGTAACTTGTATGCCAAAATTTAGCTCTCTACGTCAAACGGTTTCAGCAAGATCGTGATGAATGAGTGAGAGAAAATTAGTATAGATAAGAACAACAATTAAAAAAATAATGCTAGAGAAAAAACAAGCTAACGATAGCCATGAATTTTAATTGCATTGTCACTGAAAAATAGTATTGTATTCAAAACTTACAACTTTCTTTTCTTTTCACTTTTTGGCAAACGAATAAAGAGTTTATCAGGAGTTATAGCAGTCATGTTTTTACAACTCGAAACTATACAATATTTATAATCATTTTTCATACTTTGTCTAACTTTCATGACGACACTAATTCTACTTTAACAATACGAAAAAACAGTTAAATACATATTCGATTTAACAAAGAAAAAGCAGAACTATAATCTCTCCCGTATACTATGCCGAATTATACAGACAGGTAGCCGAGGCCGACCGCTCGGATTCTATGACATCACACCATTCCAAGGCGCGCTCGGAGTTTGATAATTTATTTAAATATGAAAACAAATTCGGAAAAATCTGAAATTTTGGATATATACTAAGTTCATTACCGTCTTTTAGAATTTGTAATAAAAAAGTATACTGAACTGAACGAGCCTATTTTCATTTTAAGCCATCGTAAAAACAAATACAATATTAAACACAAGATATAATTTTTTTTAAATTGCTATTTAGCAATTAATAGGTCGTGACAATGATCATTTTTTGTTCTCATAATCAGAGCCTACTAATACTAATTATACCATACTCAACAAGAATGTCGCATAGGGACACATTTTGTAAAATTATGTATTTTAGGTTTATTATTTAAAATACATATCATGTGTTGTGAAGTTTAAAAACATTGAATGAAAATTTTGAATACGATTTATATCAATCAATACAGACTGGTGTGTTATCATGAGCGCCTCAATAAATGTCAGTTTTCTGTGTTAAAAGTTAATTTTTGATTACGAGAAAGTCAGATTACACCACATTTTAAGGAAATTGTGTCATTGTCTCATATCTGATGCTGTTCTTCTAACGTGAACAATTTAGGCGAATACAGACCGGAAGTAAAACTAATGGAAATTTTTCAAGTAAAACTTTATTCACTAAGCTATTAGAAGCCATACGTACGTCAGGTAAGGAAACAAAAACATTAGTAACAGAAAACATAAAATTTCAAATTGAAGCCGAAAACAAGAGACTCCTTGCTGTACTAGAAAGTCAGACGAAAAAAATTATTCACTTGGAACAAAGAACATATTTGGAGCCAGAAAGAACGGTACGTAGAAATAATATCATTATTTTTGGATTGAATGTAAAAGTGAGAATAGCTCCAGTTCTGTTCTCTCAATTCATACCCGTAATAAATAACTCTCTGTTTCTAACACTGAACCCGCTAAGGATCAACCTATGTTTACAGGATTAAACAAAGTCATGCTCAAGATGCCAGAAGTAGAGAAAAGGGAGTTGGACCGACTTGAAAAGGGAAGTGATACACCAACTAATCTAAAAAAAACAAAAATCTTACGATGTTAACACACGTTCGGAAAATAAAAAGTAATAGTGGCAACGTGTCGTGCAGTTTGTTCTATCCATACGTTACTTCTGTTGTTGTTCTATGAAATCGATTTGTGAGCATAAATGATAAATAATTTCTTGACCTTCGTTTCATGGGAAAAATTTTAAATTTAAGAAATCTATCGAAGTGATGGTCGATCAGTCAAAAAATAGTACCTAGTGTATTTTCTGTTAATATCTTTAAATACGCTTTTATTTATACTTATATGTAGACCGATACTGTTTTTTTATCTCTTTTTCTATCTAATTTTTATTTTTGGTAGCGCCGTTTTAACCTGTAAAGAGTGTCGCTGTTTATAATAGAAAATAAAAATGCGATTTTTGCTCTCTAAAACTGAACCTAGAAACAGTTAATTTTGATTTATTTGTGTTAAGTGAGCCCTGGTTCGATGAAAATACTGATAATGGCACTTTTAATATACCTAACTACACATTAGTATGGGCAGATTGAGGGGTGGCTTAGGATTGTATGTCCGCAGTTGCATCAAATTTCAAGTTGTATTTAAGTCTATCAACCCTAAATTTAACGAACATTTTTTTATCAACTGTGCTATGCTACAAATTGGGATGAAATTTATATTTGCCTTGACGTCAATTCTATGGTTGAACTGATAAATTTGAAAATTTTAAACATATTTGATATCTGTGACCCAATAAAACAAAACGTGTTTCTCGAACCTCCCACCTTCCCCCTTCCCCGTTCCTTGGATAACGCATAATATAAAATTATTTATGAAACTTCGTAATAAATCTTATCTTAAACTTAAAAAGACATAACAACTCATGCACTGGAATAATATAAAGAATTGCGAAATTTTACCACAGAGACCTTAGAACGAGAATAAAAAGTATACAAAGCATACACGGATTTTCTTCTAACAAAAAAAAAACTCAAAGGGCACTTGGAATACATTCAAAGTACTTTATATAGTAGGAGACAAAAGAAATAAAAACATACCACCCAATATTTCATGTTGAACAAATTAATAACTGCTTTTAACCCTTCCAACTGTAATATTAAGAATCAGCATAATTCAGACTTACTGCGCAAATATATATTTTAGAAAAAAACGCGATAAAATATTTAGCTTCTCACAGGTTAAGAACTAGATCATCTAAAAATATTAAACTCTATTAAAACTAATGCTGTAGGAGTCCACTCTGTATTGTCCAAAAAGATATATCTGTTGAGTGTGTATATTGTCGATCACCTTACTTATATTATGAATCAGGGTTTAATTTCCTTTACTTTTCCCGACGCATGAAAGCAGGCTGGTGTTACTCCACTTCCTAAAAAATACACCCAAAATAATTTCTGATCTAAGACTCATTAGTATTTTTCTTCTCCTCTCTAAAATAATACTCGAAAAGATTATGAATGAACAAATTGCTTCGTGACGTGCGTTTCTCAAAACATGCACCTGAACTTTGTAAATTTGCATATGGTACTCTGAAGCAATTGCATTTCGTTTAGTCCTACGTCTAAACTTGTTCTTTGTGAGCCACTCATAATCTCGAAACTGTCCTACTGCGATGTTATATACGGACCAACACTAACATCAATAAATAAAAACCAACTCCAAAAACTATATAATTCATGGTTCCGTTACGCATTTGGAATTCGAAAATTCGAATTTATCTCATACAAAATTAAGAAGACAACTACTCTCAAACTCAAACACTTGCGTCCTCTTCATCTACTCGCCTTGGGACGCAAAGTATTCATAAACAACAAACCTTTTTATTTTCTTGAAAAATTATATGTTTTGAAGATGTAAATAATTTAAATACCAGAAATCGTAGCTCAATGGTCAATCCCAAATATAAAACCGCTATGTTTCAGAGCTCTTTCACGTATCGAGCTTATTCAGAAGCTACGATACCACATCAAGTCGCCGATATAATTTGTCAATACTTAACTTAAAAAGAAACTTAAATTGCACCTTCTAACAGTATGTTGGAATTCCGTAAAGTGACCCAGGCGTCCCCGTAAAACCGACTCGTAACTTTTTCTCTCTTGGACCTCTTATTATAATTTTATATATTTGCAATTCTCTTGGCGTGCGTGTCTAATATTTAAATATCTGTTATTAATTAAGTATTTCTGTTTAGTTTTATGATAAGTTTTAATAATACAAACATAAACGAGTAATTCTCTTCGTTTATAGAACTATAGGTAATGATTTAGATTTATGTTGTATGTTGTTTCTATAAATTATTGATATTTTTAGTCTTCGCCATTTTCAAAATGTGTTATTTTTTTTAATAAACCCGTTATTTATTTATTTAATTAATTAATTTCCAACCAAACGAAAGAAAAATATACAGGGTGTCCCATTAAAAGATACAAGTTTGCTTTATAGCTAAAAATTGACAGGTCAAGCTGTATTAGAACTTGTAGCTTTGCCGTATGTGGAACATATAACTGAGATACGACGAGGGTCGCAAAATGAAATATTTTCAATCTCACTCTGCATCTCAAAAACGAAGCGGGCTGTATGAAAATATTGTTTACACCATCTTTCATTTCACAAAATTCGCACAGTATTGAGAAAACAGCAACTCTCTCTCTTTACCCGTAAGTGAGATACCCCGCAATATCATCGAAAATGGGACACCCTGTACAGCGACGTGCGCATACAATTAGATTAAATTCGTTAGGTATTTTAGGATGTTTCTCAAACAATATATTTTATTTAAAGCAAGCCGAAAATGGCATATGGTATTTGGCCTGCCATTTCCAAAATTATTTTTTTGAATATGATATTTTTGGGGACGAACTCAGGTTTAAAAGGCCTTCAAAAGATATGCTATTTAATCCCCTTTCCATTTAATGTTTTTGTTAAAATGATTCCCAGTCGCCATCTTGAAATTTTCAACGAGTGCGAATGTTAAGGAAAACATGTTATGTTATGACAAAGAATCGAGCCAGGCAACAGGTAGTAGCTTAGGAAGGCGGTACAGATATTCGTATGGAGAGAATAGGAGGTTCCCTTGGGTTTTTTGTCTCAATTTTCTTTTTTTTTTAATAAAACTTGTTTATTATTCGGAAATCATTTTAATTTTACTAATTTCAAACGTTTCGGCCAAAAGCCTTTATTAGTGGGTTTTAAAAAAAGGTCACTAAACCCTAAAAAAACTAAAATTATATATGTAATAATGTATAGATTTTTTTACACATACAATACATACATTTAAAAATGGCTGGTATGCATGCCATAGGAATCATATCGACTGAAATCAAAATTGTTTTTTTTATTGTTATTATTTTGGTGTGTGGACCGAGCACATGTATTTTATGTTGTTGTAGTTAATGCACTTATTATCATTTCATTTAACATATAAGGGAGAAAATTAGCCAAATTTTTATTTTAATTAGGTATTTTTTATATATATATTTTTTTCAAATTGCTGCTTAATTTTATTAAGAGAAAATTTCAGAATATGTCGAGTTATTTATTAGAATTTTCATCTTTTTTAACGTACATCATTTCTAAAAATTCCTTTTTTTCTCTGATTAGTTTCAGTTTTTAAGATTTGTGTGCCTTTATAATTAAAATTATGTGATATTTAATTTTCATCTTTGAGGAATGAAGTTTTATTTTTTCTTATCATATTTATCATTTAAACGATTTTTAAGGTCTTGTGAAGTCCGCCCGATGTATACTCCGGGGCAATCTTAACAAGGTATTTTATATATTGTGTGTGTTTTTTGACTAGTTAGAGTATTTTAAGAGAACTAAAAAACTTTTTTTGAAAGGTGTTTTAGTTTTGTGGTATACGGTTATGTTGTGTTTATCAAAAATGGTTTGTATATTTTCTGAAAGACCTTGTACGTTTTGAATCGATCGAAACTTATTTGTGTTTCTATCTGTATTTTTTTCGGTTGGCATATTTTGATTTGGGCTGTTTATTTACTGTAATCTAGAATTAAATATAGAATTAATTAATTTTTTTGGATAACTATTTTGAATTAAAATATCCTTTGCTTTTTTTATTGCTTCTGGTTGATATTTTAAGTTACTTAATTTTATTGCTCTATCAGCTAGGGCGACTATATCTGATTTTTTTGGTTCATTGGATATTGAGAAAAATAATTTACATATCTGCCGGACCATGTGCTTTTTGTATATCATTCTGTTTCGATAATATTGTTTTTATTATATAATTTCATATCTAGAAAGTTTATTTTAAAAGTGTTTTCGGTTTCGATACTGAATTTCAGTTTTTCACAAAAATTGTTAAAGGCGATTGGAATATAGTTACATGTATCTCTAGGAATTAAATTTATACAATCATCGACGTATCTATAGAGGAATAAGAGCGGTATGTCTAATTTTTCGATTATATTGCGTTCTATTTCCTCCATTACTAATTGTGCAACAACACTTGATACAGGGGAGCCGATTGCACTCTACTTGTGTAAACATTATTTCTGTACATGAAAAATGTGGACTTTAGGGTTAATTCAATAGCAATTACAAATTCTTCGATGGGTATATCTGTGAATTTTTTAATTGCAGACTATTTTTTTCAAGAAGTTGGAGAGCTAGTTCTATTGGTACATTTGTGTATAAAGAGACCACATCAAGTGAGATTAGATCTGGATTCCTAATATAATATCGTCTGTCGAAACCTCAATTAATAACCTTAATAACAGTGAAAAAGATGACATTAGAGCAAGTTGTTGTAACTTAAAACTTATTAAAATAAACTCAAAAGTAAACAATATAAAATCAAACATAATGATGTAAACAAAGAATTAGATAATAAAATTAAAAAACTAATACTCTTCTGAAAAATTATCTTAATCTAAAAATTTTACGATCTGACAAATCAAATAAAACGGTCATGGAGACAAGAGAATATGACAACAAAATGGAATTACTTTTAAATGACACGGATACTTACAAAAAAATAAACACAGATCCTACAAATATTTTTCAAAAAAGGAATAACGAACTTGTTACACGGCGGGAAAAGAAAAACTACATATCACCTAGTTGTGCAAAAGACTTAAAAAATAATGCTCAAACACCAAAAATATTCAAATTACCCAAATTACATAAAGAAGGAATCCCAATGCGACCAATTATCTCTTGTATCAATCACCACTAAACAACCTCTCTAAATTTCTAAAGCATTTTCTAGAAAATATCATAAACAAAAGCACTACTTATATTAAAGATTCCTGGGACTTCAAAGAAAAATAAATAATTTTCCTGTACCGCAAAACCCTATCCTAATCTCACTTGATGTAGTCTCTTTATACACAAATGTACCAATAGAACTACCTCCAACTTATTGAAAAAAAAAGACCTGAAATTAAAAAATTCACAGATATACTCATGAAAGAATATGTAATTGCTATTGAATTAACCTTATAGTCCACGTTTTTCGTGTACAAAAATAATGTTTACAGACAAGTAGATGGCTGCACAATGGGCTTCCCTATATCAAGTGTTGTTGCACAATTAATAATATAGGAATTAGAACGTTATATAGTTAAAAAATTAGACATCACGCTCCCTTTCTTCTATAGATAAGTCGATGATTGTATATCCTTAATTCCAAGAGATAAATGTAACAATATTCTAAACGCGTTTAACAATTTTCATGAAAAACTGAAATTCACTATCCAAACCGAAAACAATTCTAAAATAAACTTTCTAGATATAACATTATATAATAAAAACAACATTATCGAAATAGAATCGCATACAAAAGGCTCATGGTCTGGCAGATATGTAAATTATTTTTCTCAACAACCAATGAACCAAAAAAAATCAGTTATAATCGGCCTAGCTGAAAATTAGGTAACTCAAAATATCAACCAGAAGCAATAAAAAAAAGCGACGGATATTTTAGTTCAAAATAGTTATCCAAAAAAATTAATTAATTCTATATTTAAATCTAGATTACATAAAATAAACAGTCCAAATCAAAATATACCAACCGAAAAAAATACGGATAGAAACAAAGATAAGTTTCTATCAATTCCATACGTAAAAGGTCTCTCAGAAAATATACAAAACAATTTTGATAAACACAACATATGTCATAAAAGCTACAAAACCTTTCAAAAAAAACTTTTTTAGTTCTCTTAAAACACCAACTCTAACCAATAAAAAAAAACACAGAATATATAAGATACCTTGTAAAGACTGCCCGAGAGCATACATCGGACAGACTACACAATACCTTAAAAATCGCTTAAATGGGTAAAAATATGATAAAAAAAACTTCATTAACCAAACATGAAAATGAAACATCACATAATTTTAATTATGAAGACACACAAATCTCAAAAACTGAAACTAATCAGAAGAAAAAGGAATTTTTAGTGATAATGTACATTAAAAAACATATACATTCAATTAATAACAAAGCGGAAATAAAAAACTTAAACCAAATATATTACAACGTAATAAAACAACTCGACATATTCTGGAATTTGGTTTTAATAAAACTAAGCAGCAATTTAAAACAAAAAAATGTAAAAAATACCTAATTAAAATAAAAATTTGGCCAATTTAAGTTAAATGAAATGATAATAAGGGTATTACCACCACACCAAAACAATAACAATATAAAACACCGTGTTTTTAATCCCAGTAAAAACAATTGAACATCAAAACATTTTAGCAAACTAAAAACAAAAACTCCAAAGCATAAACAAAGTAATATAGTGTACGAGATTCCATGTGATTATTGTGAAGGTGTTAACATTAGCCAAACAAGTCAATACTTGGAAAATTGGCTAAAAAACCATAAATATGACAAAAAAAAATTCAATAACGTTTACAAACTACGAAAAATAAAAAAATCACAGTTTTAATTATAGTGGATCCAAAATCCTAAAAACCAAGTCTCAGCTAAAAAAAAAGAGAATTTTATGAAATGGCTGCAATCCACAAAAACAAAAAATCTATAAAAGATAAAAAGATTTTTGACAACCTCAGCAACATACATCTATAATATTGAAACGTTTTGAATAAAAATATGTTATGTACGTTTTTGGTATTAAAAATCTATGTTGAGTTCAAACACATACCTGTTTGTTATTTATGTGTTCGGATACCTTCGTCTGTGATACTGACTACGTTCTAAGGTAAGACAATTTTTGTACTATTTTATGTACTGTCGGGCCTAAATTATTTTAGATTTTGAAAAAAAACCAAAACTATGGTTGAAACGTCATCAGACTTAAAATAAATATGTACGTTTGGAAGTAATTTTTATTAATTTAATATACCAACTGACCTTAAACCAAGAAATTATATATATATATATATATATATATATATATATATATATATATATATATATATATATATATATATATATATATATATATATATATATATATATATATATATATATATATATATATATATATATATATATATATATATATATATATATATATATATATATATATATATATATATATATATATATATATATATATATATATATATATATATATATATATATATATATATATATATATATATATATATATATATATATATATATATATATATTATATATATATATATATATATATATATATATATATATATATATATATATATATATATATATATATATATATATATATATATATATAATATATATATATATATATATATATATATATATATATATATATATATATATATATATATATATATTATATATATATATATATATATATATATATATATATATATATATATATATATATATATATATATATATATATATATATATATATATATATATATATATATATATATATATATATATATATATATATATATATATATATATATATATGTATATATATATATTTTGGTCTCATCTTTAGATATGAAAATGTTCCATTTGATCAAAACTGTCAAGTTTATAGAAAGAAAAAATAATATTTAAAACGAAATACCAAATTGACAGCAGTAAAAATAATAGCAAAAAATGTGGAAAACTTTAAAAAGTTTAATAAAGCCTAGTAAAAAATATGAAATTACCGAAATGATTTTAAATCATTTAAAGAAAACATTATATGGATTTAACGTATTGAAGTTTTAACATGTGAATGAATGCAAGAATCTTAGAAGATATTATGTACTACATTTTGTAATTTTTTATCTGAAAAATTGTCAGTTTCCAAAAAAACTGAAGTGTGCAGTTGTTGCATCGGTTCTAAAAATCAAAAACACGAAAAATGGAACGAAATGAGCCTTATTAATGTTTTATCTGATATGGAAAAGGTGATGGAAAATTTAGTATATGAACAATTCTTTTCAAACTTTTTGAGTAAAAACAAAATTTTGAGTCAATTTCAAGCTGGTTTAAAAAAAATATTCTACAGAAATAGCAGTACAAAATGTCAACAAAGCTTGGAAATGAATTTTGGAAAAAGCGGAACATGTCATAGTAGTAATTTTGAATTACAAATGAGAATTTAAAAGCTCTAGAAATAATGCTAAATAAAAAACTGTTACTGCTACTACAACTCCTACCTGTTTCCGGCAAACTACGGTCAACATGTTCAAAAGTCTTACGATTTGGTAAAATTCGTTCAGGAAATTGTTCTCCATAAAGCCTTCTCGCTTCTGTACTTTTACCAAGAGCTAATCCATACATCAAGTGCATATATGCATAGTTAACAAAATTAAAATTTCCATGTTGAAAATCAACACAATGAACTCTGCCAAAAAATATTTTTAGAAATAAAACTTCAAAGAAAACAAAGTTCCATAATTTTGTATATGAAAAAGTAACAACATTTTTGTAGCGCTGGTAGCAGTACACAGAGTACTTCAAGAGTAATTAATCTATCCCTACCATATTCAAAAAGTACATGCCATGATTATCCTCCACGAGTGGAATATGCCAGCTGGTTTTTACAGAGAAAATAAAACTCCGAAAATCCTAAATTTGGATACATGGGTTTGCATCAAGGAATAAAACCACAAATATCTAATCAAAGAATAGCTTTTTTTTGGAAGAAGAAACAATAGAATATATTTTTTTTACAAAGTTCCCTTATTTTGTATATAAAAAATTTACAATATTTTTAAGAACAAAAAGTAGCGCTCGTAGCGCCCTCTACAAGTTACATCAATAATTGAAGGCGTATTATTATTACTGGCAAAGAAACAATAGAATATATTTTTTCTATACAAAGTTCCCTTATTTTGTATATACAAAATTTACAATATTTTTAAGAACAAAAAGTAGCGCTCATATCGCCCTCTACAAGTTACATCAATAATTGAAGGCGTATTATTATTACTGGCTATAAAGAATCCGTTATCACCAATTTTCACTTTAATATCTCAAAAACTAGGGATATTATTTTAAAAAATTGAAAATAAAAATTAAACTTAATCACCCTGTATCTTTCTTAATATTAACTTTTGGACAAAGGCAAGTATGGCTAAATCGCGATATTTTAATCAAAACTATGTATAGATCTATATATATATATATATATATATATATATATATATATATATATATATCTATGTAAAGTTATTATAATTTATGTTGGGTCTGCTATATATTTTTGGTTATCAAAACTTTGTGGTTACAGGATGTATTAAAATGAATTGCTATTGTATTTCGTTGCGTTTTTTTATAATTTCTTTATCTTTTAATCATCGTAATCGTTAGTCAAATGAATTAATAAAATCATTGTCTATATAAGAATAAGCGCATACATTTGTATTGGTAAGTCGGAAATGTACAATTTTTCTCACAATCTATTGAAAGACAATAAAAATAAAAAGAGGGTCTAAAAGCCAAGTATTAAATTTCATTCTTCAAGAGATTTCGCAAAATTGGTTCCCGTGATTTCAAGGGAAATCTGCCTTTGATATTTTCAAAAGATGAGTCGAAAATTAGGAAATTGAATAAGCAGCGAACTTCGTCTAACAACGGAGACAGAAATAATTATTTGGGATATCCTTTTTAGTTACTTTAAATGATTCATTCACATAGTAAAAGTTTGCAGTAGTAGTACCGGATATACATAGTATCATTACCGAACAATAATGTAAAATCATAGTTATTTAATTAAAATGAATGATTACTTTTACAAATAAAACCGGTTTATATTTAATTTAAATATAAAATTTCAATTATAAAGCTTATTACACTTATCTAAAAATATGAATTCGATCTAGAAAAAACTAACACGGAAATATAACGGATGTTACACAATAAATTTAACTTAAAACACTGCAAAACTGCATAAGTGATAGGATGCCGAGAATTAGAAATTTCAACTGACTTTTGGCGTCAGTCATTTAAAAACACAAATATCTATTGACGTAAATACCTTTAACTTACCTGTTGATTAAGTTAAAGGTTCCATTTGCTTCGCATATTAAATTATTCAAAAATGGCTTTTCAGCAATGTTCTTGATTTGTAATAGTTGTTTATTTCTTTTTATTATAGAGACAAATAACTCGATTTTATAAACGATTTTTTAAAAATTTGATACTAGTTTACGTCTTAATAAAAAAAACATTGGAATATTTAATAGCATTATCCTTTTTTTACAGGTACGTAAATTCCTTAAGAGTATAAAAAACCGAAGATGGGTAAGTATACAAAAATGAATTAGACAAAATAGTCCCCGATTGCAGTAATCACAACTGAAATATTTACTACATATTTAAGTAAGTTATAAACCTAATACCTGCAGATACTAGACGTACAGTCTAATGTTAATATCACAAATAAGATTTTATAGAAGCAGATAGGCGTTCATGAAAATTTTTTTACAATAGAAATTTTAAAATATACCAGGTGTATCTCAAATGTGACCCACCACTGTAAAAGCTTTAGTTTCTACAGTAGAAAATCGAAACTCGGGGTTAATAAATAATGGATAAAAATTAATTTTTTGACACTATATATCCCTATATATTTAATATTATTTAAATGCAGAGCAATCACGCCACTTGCCATTTTTAGATATTGACAGAAAAAAAGTAAATTTTATTATTAAATCTATATTTCTTAAATTATCGCTAAAAGTTAATTAAAAAATATAATTAGACAAATTAATTAATTAGTTAAATGTTTATGGGGGATTCAACAATGAAAATATCGATTTCGTTGAAATAAATCAGTCTTTTAAATGCAAACATGGTAGACCAATGGGTTTAAAAAATTCTCGATTTTTTTCTCTATAGTAAGAAACGTTACCCATAACCCCTAGTTTTAATTATTAATTTAGCCAGAATCTTAAAATTGAATTAAACGTTTCAGTAAGACCTTAAATTTTATACTTTGTTTAGGACTAAAGAGCGATGACTAAATTAATAAGAAAATTCATAAATGGCTTAATGGATGGTGGAAACAATTAATTCAAATGTTGCCTTATAAAAAATTATGTATAATGGTATAATAAGAAGGAGAATATATCAGGTTCTTTAAAATGCCTACCATTTTCATTTGACAAAATTATATTGCTTCGATATTAGCTCTGGCCACATTTCTTTTACAAAATTCAAAACTGTGTGCTGTTCTCGTTAACAGGCCGAATAATCAAAATAAGCGGACTGTTAGAGAAGTAGAAGGTTAGTCGTGATCAACTAGGTAGAAAAAAATCACTTTAAACCAGAAAAAAAAGGAAAAAAGTAAAAAACAATGTAGTTTTCTTAGTTCTAGTACTAACTATTAATAATGCGTATTTGAATATAGAATAGTTTACTCGGAAGTATTATTTAATAACATTTTCATATCTAAAGATGAGACCAAAATATATATATATATATATATATATATATATATATATATATATATATATATATATATATATATATATATATAAATATATATATATATATATATATATATATATATATATATATATATATATATATATATATATATATATATATATATATACATCCGTTCATATATATTCCAAAAAGAACAGTTTTGCTGACGTTATATATAAAATCACTTTTGGCATATATTTATATTTCGAAGCTTTCTTTCTCGCGTCCGAATAGAGACTCTATTCGGACGCGAGAAAAAAAGCTTCGAAAATGCCAAATGTGATTTTGGCGAAACGTCAGCAAAACTGTTCTTTTCAGAACGACAGTAGTGAACGGATGTACACCCGGAGTGAGGGCGCATTGTGTTTTTCCGTCCGTGAAGGAGTAAAAATCAACATATATATATATATATATATATATATATATATATATATATATATATATATATATATATATATATATATATATATATATATATATATAATATATATATATATATATATATATATATATATTTATATATATATATATATATATATATATATATATATATATATATATATATATATATATATATATATATATATATATATATATATATATATATATATATATATATATATATATATATATATATATATATATATATATATATATATATTTATATATATATATATATATATATATATATATATATATTTATATTTATATATATATATATATATATATATATATATATATATATATATATATATTTTGGTCTCATCTTTAGATATGAAAATGTTATTAAATAATACTTCCAAGTAAACTATTCTATATTCAAATACGCATTATTAATAGTTAGTACTAGAACTAAGAAAACTTCATTGATTTTACTTTTTTCCTTTTTTTTCTGGTTTAAAGTGATTTTTTTCTACCTAGTTGATCACGACTAACCTTCTACTTCTCTAACAGTCCGCTTATTTTGATTATTCGGCCTGTTAACGAGAACAGCACACAGTTTTGAATTTTGTAAAAGAAATGTGGCCAGACCTAATATCGAAGCAATATAATTTTGTCAAATGAAAATGGTAGGCACTTTAAAGAACCTGATATATTCTCCTTCTTATTATACCATTATACATAATTTTTTATAAGGCAACATTTGAATTAATTGTTTCCACCATCAATTAAGCCATTTATGAATTTTCTTATTAATTTAGTCATCGCTCTTTAGTCCTAAACAAAGTATAAAATTTAAGGTCTTACTGAAACGTTTAATTTAATTTTAAGATTCTGGCTAAATTAATATTTAAAACTAGGGGTTATGGGTAACGTTTCTTACTATAGAGAAAAAAATCGAGAATTTTTTATACCCGTTGGTCTACCATGTTTGCATTTAAAAGACTGATTTATTTCAACGAAATCGATATTTTCATTGTTGAATCCCCATAAACATTTAACTAATTAATTAATTTGTCTAATTATATTTTTTAATTAACTTTTAGCGATAATTTAAGAAATATAGATTTAATAATAAAATTTACTTTTTTTCTGTCAATATCTAAAAATGGCAAGTGGCGTGATTGCTCTGCATTTAAATAATATTAAATATATAGGGATATATACTGTCAAAAAATTAATTTTTATCCATTATTTAATAACCCCGAGTTTCGATTTTCTACTGTAGAAACTAAAGCTTTTACAGTGGTGGGTCACATTTGAGATACACCTGGTATATTTTAAAATTTCTATTGTAAAAAAATTTTCATGAACGCCTATCTGCTTCTATAAAATCTTATTTGTGATATTAACATTAGACTGTAGGTCTAGTATCTGCAGGTATTAGGTTTATAACTTACTTAAATGTGTAGTAAATATTTCAGTTGTGATCACTGCAATCGGGGACTATTTTGTCTAATTCATTTTTGTATACTTACCCATCTTCGGTTTTTTATACTCTTAAGGAATTTACGTACCTGTAAAAAAAAGGATAATGCTATTAAATATTCCAATGTTTTTTTTATTAAGAGTATCAACTAGTATCAAATTTTTAAAAAATCGTTTATAAAATCGAGTTATTTGTTTCTATAATAAAAAGAAATAAACAACTATTACAAATCAAGAACATTGCTGAAAAGCCATTTTTGAATAATTTAATATGCGAAGCAAATGGAACCTTTAACTTAATCAACAGGTAAGTTAAAGGTATTTACGTCAATAGATATTTGTGTTTTTAAATGACTGACGCCAAAAGTCAGTTGAAATTTCTAATTCTCGGCATCCTATCACTTATGCAGTTTTGCAGTGTTTTAAGTTAAATTTATTGTGTAACATCCGTTATATTTCCGTGTTAGTTTTTTCTATATCGAATTCATATTTTTAGATAAGTGTAATAAGCTTTATAATTGAAATTTTATATTTAAATTAAATATAAACCGGTTTTATTTGTAAAAGTAATCATTCATTTTAATTAAATAACTATGATTTTACATTATTGTTCGGTAATGATACTATGTATATCCGGTACTACTACTGCAAACTTTTACTATGTGAATGAATCATTTAAAGTAACTAAAAAGGATATCCCAAATAATTATTTCTGTCTCCGTTGTTAGACGAAGTTCGCTGCTTATTCAATTTCCTAATTTTCCACTCATCTTTTGAAAATATCAAAGGCAGATTTCCCTTGAAATCACAGGAACCAATTTTGCGAAATCTCTTGAAGAGTGAAATTTAATACTTGGCTTTTAGACCCTCTTTTTATTTTTATTGTCTTTCAATAGATTGTGAGAAAAATTGTACATTTCCGACTTACCAATACAAATGTATGCGCTTATTCTTATATAGACAATGATTTTATTAATTCATTTGACTAACGATTACGATGATTAAAAGATAAAGAAATTATAAAAAACAAATACAATAGCAATTCATTTTAATACATCCTGTAACCACAAAGTTTTGATAACCAAAAATATATAGCAGACCCAACATAAATTATAATAACTTTACATAGATATATATGTATATATATATATATATATAAAAACGCCTTCTTCCAACTTTGTTCTCTCTATTTTACGTTTCGCCTAACATAGTAGGCTTTTTCAAAAATGTACAAGATTATCATATATATTTTTACATAAACCTAAACCCAAGAAAATTGATAATATATATATATATATATATATATATATATATATATATATATATATAGATCTATACATAGTTTTGATTAAAATATCGCGATTTAGCCATACTTGCCTTTGTCCAAAAGTTAATATTAAGAAAGATACAGGGTGATTAAGTTTAATTTTTATTTTCGATTTTTTAAAATAATATCCCTAGTTTTTGAGATATTAAAGTGAAAATTGGTGATAACGGATTCTTTATAGCCAGTAATAATAATACGCCTTCAATTATTGATGTAACTTGTAGAGGGCGATACGAGCGCTACTTTTTGTTCTTAAAAATATTGTAAATTTTGTATATACAAAATAAGGGAACTTTGTATAGAAAAAATATATTCTATTGTTTCTTTGCCAGTAATAATAATACGCCTTCAATTATTGATGTAACTTGTAGAGGGCGCTACGAGCGCTACTTTTTGTTCTTAAAAATATTGTAAATTTTTTATATACAAAATAAGGGAACTTTGTATAGAAAAAATATATTCTATTGTTTCTTCTTCCAAAAAAAAGCTATTCTTTGATTAGATATTTGTGGTTTTATTCCTTGATGCAAACCCATGTATCCAAATTTAGGATTTTCGGAGTTTTATTTTCTCTGTAAAAACCAGCTGGCATATTCCACTCGTGGAGGATAATCATGGCATGTACTTTTTGAATATGGTAGGGATAGATTAATTACTCTTGAAGTACTCTGTGTACTGCTACCAGCGCTACAAAAATGTTGTTACTTTTTCATATACAAAATTATGGAACTTTGTTTTCTTTGAAGTTTTATTTCTAAAAATATTTTTTGGCAGAGTTCATTGTGTTGATTTTCAACATGGAAATTTTAATTTTGTTAACTATGCATATATGCACTTGATGTATGGATTAGCTCTTGGTAAAAGTACAGAAGCGAGAAGGCTTTATGGAGAACAATTTCCTGAACGAATTTTACCAAATCGTAAGACTTTTGAACATGTTGACCGTAGTTTGCCGGAAACAGGTAGGAGTTGTAGTAGCAGTAACAGTTTTTTATTTAGCATTATTTCTAGAGCTTTTAAATTCTCATTTGTAATTCAAAATTACTACTATGACATGTTCCGCTTTTTCCAAAATTCATTTCCAAGCTTTGTTGACATTTTGTACTGCTATTTCTGTAGAATATTTTTTTTAAACCAGCTTGAAATTGACTCAAAATTTTGTTTTTACTCAAAAAGTTTGAAAAGAATTGTTCATATACTAAATTTTCCATCACCTTTTCCATATCAGATAAAACATTAATAAGGCTCATTTCGTTCCATTTTTCGTGTTTTTGATTTTTAGAACCGATGCAACAACTGCACACTTCAGTTTTTTTGGAAACTGACAATTTTTCAGATAAAAAATTACAAAATGTAGTACATAATATCTTCTAAGATTCTTGCATTCATTCACATGTTAAAACTTCAATACGTTAAATCCATATAATGTTTTCTTTAAATGATTTAAAATCATTTCGGTAATTTCATATTTTTTACTAGGCTTTATTAAACTTTTTAAAGTTTTCCACATTTTTTGCTATTATTTTTACTGCTGTCAATTTGGTATTTCGTTTTAAATATTATTTTTTCTTTCTATAAACTTGACAGTTTTGATCAAATGGAACGTGATTAATAGATTCTTCAGTATAAGGTTATCAAGGGGTAAACCGCTGAAGAATTTTGGTGTACACCGCCACACCGAGAATTAGTAAGGAGTTAAAGGACTAGTTGGGAATTTAGGGGAAATAGTCGAGGAATAAGTATCGGAATTGGTTGGGAATTAGAGAAATTAGTGGGTGAAATTAGAGGAATTAGTTGGGGAATTAGAGGAATTAGTGATGCATTATGATCTTCGTTATCAAATTTCATTCAAATTACTTGTACAATTGTAGCATCTGAGTATATCCATATGTTCAAATACCGAACATACTAAAATCCTACAAACAGCATACCTTTCTCCATATTTAAAAAAGATCACATTCAACATCTAGTATAACCATACATTTTATTTTCATTTTCTTCATTATATTTTATCTTTAATTTAAAATTTGCTAAAAACATTTTTTCCATTATGTTTGTTTTTAGCTAACTTCTATATCAATTATTTTACAACGTTGTTTTTATCTTCTGGAATTACACATTTTTATCTTAATTTGTTTTTGATTTCAGCTTTTATGTTTTGAAATTTTTTCTTGGTATTATTTTCAATGCTGAACAAACTATCTTTTTTATAAATTGGTTGAATTGATACATTTTGCTAAGTAATTTCTAGTAATTTTGTTTCCTTAAACACAACCTAGTTAAATAGTTAAAATATTCTTCACAGACACTTTATCTACTATGAAAGTCTTCGTTGCTACTTCACTAGGATAGTTTGTTACCTTAGCTTCGTTGCCCTTCCTTACAATATCAGTAACATTTATTTTTGAACTAGATTTGATATTATTTAAACTTTCTGGAGTTATTGCGTTAAGTTTTGCTTTCAATAATTCAATGTTTTCATATAATAGTTCATCAATAATTTGATATTTGCATTAATATTAATTCATCCTTTCCCTAAATTATTTCCAGATGTAGAATATCTTTCGAACTTCCCCTTCATTTTTGGTTAAATTGTTAGTGCCATTATGATTTCTGTCATCCAAAAATTCAATTAAAAACTGCATTTTTACCTTTCAATGAGCCTTCAACTGCTAAGCTGTTGTTTTTTATTATCATTTACTTCTTGATTGGCTTATAGACCAGCCTCCAAAATATTTATACAGTTGAAAGGGTTTTTTTTCGTTATTTAAATCTGACTAAAAAATTACTAATGTAACCGCGAGGTAACGTTTTTTTTAAATAGTAACAATATTATATTCTTTATAGGAAGCCTTCTACCTAAACTTGGTTGAGTACGACACCCACGAACAGCTCGTACCGTTGAGATGGAAGAAGATATTTTAGATTTGATGGCTGAAGATTCAAATATTAGTGTCAGAAAAATATCTCAACAAGTACTGTGTTTAAAGACTTCAGTACACAGAGTACTTCAAGAGCAATTACTCTATTCCTACCATATTCCAAAAGTACATGCCATGAGACCTGAAGATTATCCTCCACGAGTGGAATATGCCATCTGGTTTTTACATAGAGAGACGCCTACTTTATAAAAAAGATAAAACTCCGAAAATCCTAAATTTGAATACATGGGGTTGCATCAAGTAATAAAACCGCAAATATCTCGTAAAGGGTGAACTTCAGATAGATTTATAAAGTATAGCTTTTTCTGGAAGAAGAAACAATATAATCTATTTTTTATATACAAAGTTCCCTAATTTTGTATATAAAAAACTTACGATATTTTTAAGAACAAAAAGTAGCGCTCGTAACGCCCTCTACAAGTTACATCAAAATGGAAGGCGTATTATTATTACTCGCTATAAAAAATCCGTTATCACCAATTTTCACTTTAATATCTCAAAAAATATTATCAAAAAAAAATCGAAAATAAAACTTTAAGTTGTTCACCCTATGTCTTCATTAATATTAACTTTTAGACTATATATATATATATATATATATATATATATATATATATATATATATATATATATATATATGGACCAGTTGGAACCCTGTACGAATTCAACCTGACGTAACAAAATAACAGTGTGTGTCAATGTAAAAAATACATATTGAATTTATTTTAATGTGCCCAAAAATCAAGTGTGGCATAGGTAGAAACTGGTAAAATATTGGTAAAAATATGATGGAAGAATTCGTTCCGTTATATAAATATTTAAAAAGACAGTATATGTGTTACTAAATGGCTATGTACGGAACTAAATTGTGCCACACTTCATTATTCCTAATAAAAGGAAATATTTATAATGAGGAAAGTTTGGGGTAAAGGATATTTACCGATTTGCTTTATTAAACCAGATACTCAATTCTAAGATAATTGGCAGAACCCACTTTTTATATTTGTTATAAAACCACTTTCTAACGGGGGATAGCCAGAGGATACCCGAGGATAACTTGCAGTTTGGTGTACACGATTTTCCAACCGAAACCGGTTGATTGTAGCTTTTTACAAACTACTCGTATTAGTTGATGTACGCTTTGTTCACTAAGGCGTTAATTGTGAGCTTAAATAAACAATATTATTAAAATATATCTGCCAATATTATATAGAATTCAAAAACGTGCCTAAACATATGTTATATTAAAGCAACATTTCCTTTATTTGCCATATATGATAAAAATATAGAGCCCAAATTTAATTTTCAAACATGTATCAGCAAAACGAGTTTAATGAAGGCCAAATACCTGGGTTTGATGGATTATATCGTTTGAATAATTCAAGAGAGACCGACAATTAAAATATACGAAAGATTCGCATTCCAATTAAATTTAATTTTTATTTAACACTTTACGTTAAAATACGCTAGATTTACAAAAGCCTTTCATTTTGTTCTAGAAACATCAGACAGGTATCAATAGCCCTGAAATTCTTTACATTCTTTAATAATAATTCAAGAGAGACCGACAATTGAAATATACGAAATGCAAAATAATAATAGAATTAATAAAAATAATAAATAAAAGTTAATTGTTAGCAGCAAGTAAACAGGAATTCCCCATGACTTACATTTTTACTCTTATAATTAGTTGAATTAATTATTGGTGTCGTCTTCATTAGTTAATTACCCACCCATCGATTCGAATTTAATGCCGTTTGTTTTCATTTAGTTTAATATATAGAACTTTCAGTTTCTGCCCGCTTATAAATATAAATAAATAAATAAATAAATAAATATATATATATATATATATATATATATATATATATATATATATATATATATATATATATATATATATATATACATAAATATAATATATATATATATATATATATATATATATATATATATATATATATATATATATATATATATATATATATATATATATATATATATATATATATATATATATATATATATATATATATATATATATATATATATATATATATATATATATATATATATCCGTCAAGTTGTTGGTAGTAATTATCTTCGAATTGGAAATAGTTGTTTGAAAGAATGGGGTCTATCCCTTCGATGAATTCTGTGCAAGTAAGTGTGATTCTTTATATGATCATACTTTTCTTTATTAAGAAAATCGGCTGTTTGCACTCTTTTTACGCCTTACGGCTTGAAATACACGCAATGCATACTCCATTTGTATGCATTTCTCAGAAAGAAGTGAGATGCTCCGCTGCAGTGGAAAGATACGCTTTCAGGTAGTTCGGGTAATGCCACTCATTTGATCAATTAAAATATACTGCAATACAAAGCCAAACGTTTTGTATTGCCGTATATTTTTATTTTATATAATTATGATACAATACAATTAATGATACAGTCCACTTATCTCTTGAGTTCTTGGAGTAATCGTAACATTATTCTACATTTTTTGATACTTCGACCAGGATTTTTTCTTTTTTTTAATTTAAGTCTGAATTACAATTTTTAATCTTATATTTATTTCTTCTTAATTAATATATATATATATATATATATATATATATATATATATATATATATATATGTTGTCTAATACGTAACGGAAATTCGTATTTTGTTTTTTGATTTAAAATTATTAATTAATTATTGTCATTTTAGTTTTCGCATATTGCATTCGCCTAGATTTTCTATAAATTAATCAGATTCGCATTCCAATGGAATTTCATTTTTATTTAACACTTTACGTTAAAATACGCTAGATTTACAAAAGCCTTTCATTTTGTTCTCGAAACATCAGACAGGTATCAATAGCCTTGAAATTCTTTATATTCTTTAATGCGGAAAACTATTTTTACAGTAAAACCAATTTGTGAGAGTTTTATTTTGTAGAACCCTTGCACTTTTTTATTTCGAATATCTTTAATTACTTTGCTAAAGTTTTTGATACTTAATCATTTTTAATACTTTTTGAGTAGGTCTTTTTTTTTATTTTCTCTTAGACTACCAAAAAATATTTTTTCACTGCTCAATTGAAATTTTCTAGAAACATTGCCTTAAGCGATATTTTCCATTTAGATAATTTTGCCGAGCGAGCACACAATATTAAGGTCAAATATATGAAAACGAGCTTGGGACGCAATTTTCTGATCATCATCAGGGTATTATATGGCAGTTATTAAGTGACGAAGATTGAAATCTAGACATAAAAGAAACGATTAGATAGGGTTTTTAAGCGATTTTTATGTTATTATGGCTCTTTATTTTGATTTGTTTAAAACTCAAGTTGGTAATTAAGATATTTCAAAACCTAATTTGAATCACTCTTTTTCTGTAAACAATTTTCAGCGAGTTACTCTTAGCGAAATTAAGAGTACCCAAATTTAAGGGTGACTATAAGACCTTTTAGTGCTTTGGTTTAAGAAAATTCGTCCCTTTCAAACATTGAACGTTTTAATTATTTGGTCTCTTCTAGAAGGACAACCATTGGCTTTGATTCGTGCGATACCTTTAATCCATGATAATTACATAATAGCCTATGTTACATTGGTTCAAAAGTATTCAAATAAATGGCTACGCACTCAACAAAATTGGCATGCGCTTGATAATTATGAAGAGATTACTTTTGAAAATCCAACGCCGCTACGTATTTTTTTAGAAATATTTTCTGCAAATTTGTCGGCTGTAAAAGCCTTAAGCTTCCCCACAGATCGGTGGAATTTTATTTTTGTAATGTTATTCAAAAAGTCAGATTCTCTCTTATTACAAAATTTGAAGATGCTTTTTCCGATGTTCCACGCCTGACAGATTTTCTAGAAAAACTTGTCTTGCCTACAGCACTGTTAATATTACTTCAAGTTTTGATAAAACCAAAATACCGCATGCATTTTCTCCGAGAAACACTGTCGATGAATTCTTTGACAAAAGCCCTTATGTAAGTGTCATTTGTGCAAATAGTCACGGTTTATATTTCTACACCAAATTTTTAAGTAAAACTCTGCTTGAACATTTTAATTTTTGTAAATACTTGCGCCTATGTTTCAACCTTCGCAAGTACTATCCACGACCTTAGGTCATGTCGGTCTTTGTCAACGTGTAAAACTTGTCATAAAAGCCATCATATGTTGCTATATTGTCCTAAGTCAGAAGCCTATGATATGCTTAATAATCGCAATCAAACCACCGAAGAAATCTTATTCTCTCGTTGGTTGTGGTCAGAGCAATAACAATTCTCAAAATTCGAAAATGATACCTCCAATTACTAATTGTAGCAGGACGTTATCTGCCGCAAGCTGAACAGGTAAAACTTTTTACTCTCTATCGTGCTTATTGATGTTGTAGACAATAAAGCGATGCCTCAAACATTTAGGTGTCATCTAGGTTCCGGAAGTATGTCTTCCTTTATTTTGCTTAAAACTGCTAATAATTAAGAGTTAGCCAAATATTATCGTTCCCTTGAAATCAATGGCATTAATTGTATGAGAGCTAATTTGAATAATAGAAGTGTTACGCTCGCTATAAGGCGTGCAGGGTAGGCTAGGCTAGACATTATCTGCCGCAGGCTGAACGGGTAAAACTTGGTGCTCTCTACCGCGCTTATTGATGTTGTAGACAATAAAGGGATGCCTCAAACATTTAGGTGTCATCTAGGTTCCGAAAGTATGTCTTCCTTTATTTTGCTTAAAACCGTTAATCATTTAGAGTTAGCCAAAAATCATCATTCCCTTGAAATTAATGGCATTAATTATATGAGATCTAATTTGAATAATAGCAGTGTTACGCTCGCTATAAGGCGCGCAGAGTAGGCTAGTCCATTTCTGGTGACTGAAATAAATGAAATTTTGCCCTGGGTTTCTTTTTCTTCCGATTCTTGGGCTCATATTAAAAATGTAAAAATCGCAGAAAAACAGATATAGCCTCTGCACTTTTTCTAGTATTGCGTACTGAACAGCTAGTTAAGGATTAGAGAGGCATCTTCCATTTAGCTGCACTCCCAATAAAAAACCTAACCTATATTGTTGATTTCAGCGCTTGCCGTTTTACCTTAAATAACGCTTTTTTACTTCAAAAAGAACTCATTTCTTTACTAAAAATGGTGATTTTGAATTACGCAAGTGATCGAATAATGAACCTTCATTGCTTAGCCACCTTAACCTTAATATTTGTCAACTCATTCTCGCTGATTTCATTTTGAATCTCAATAGACCGCTATAGATCTTAGAGTTAGAGTGGAATCCCGCTACTGATTGTTTTTTATTTTCAGTCAATTTTTTAGATCGATCTCTTGGTATATATATATATATATATATATATATATATATATATATATATATATATATATATATATATATATATATTTATATATATATTAATTTAACTTCTTTCTTGGGTATAGGTTTATTTGCAAAATCAAATAATGGGATTAACTTGACGTTTCGCCTATCATCGTAGGCTTTCTCAAAAATTGCTCATTCCTTTATTATTTTTTTTTTGGTATATATGGCTTTCCTTACCTATCTACAATTAATTTAAAAAATATTTAGTGGTCTAATTATAAAATGATATTTACAATTTTTCTAAAACTGATTTAAAATTTTATACTATTGACAATAATTATTACAAAATTAATAAAATAAGGTTACATACCTCGAAAAATACAAGTTGATTATTTATTTATATTTGAATGCTAGGTAGCAACTCATGGTACAGTTTTAGGTAAAAAGGTGTTCTTATCGTAGTACGTTTTTTTTTGAGGAATTTAAAGATAATTTTTTGCTATTTTTTAATTTAAACCTTAGAGTAGAATCAGACTTTCACAATGATATACTACATTTTAAAAATAATGGCTTAGACGAAGTTAAAGCTAGCCTAAAATATCAAATTGTGGTATATTTGACTTAAATTTTTTATGTCTTGTTTGTCATTAACTGCATTTTTTTTCTTTTTTTATGTGAATCATTTCTTTGATAATTAATTTCTGATACTGGTTCTCTTCATCAATGTTTTTCGTTTCAGAAAAATTAAATTCGTATTTTGTGCTTTTTTCATGTTTATGTAATGCAGTGGATGCATTCTTTGTATACTTATGCCCTTTTATTCTATTTTCTAGAAGTTGGGTTGTCATACCAATATATTTCATAGGGCAGTTTAAACAAGGAATTTCGAGATTGGATTTTTTATTTTTGGGAATTTTAGTTTTTAATTTTGTCAATAGGGAGCCTATCAGGTTCTGGGCTTTATGACACACAATTAGGTTATATTTTCCTAAGATATGTTTTAATTTTTCAGATAATTGAGATGTGTATGGCATTGCAATATATTTTTTTTGCGTATTATCTTGTCTTATGTTTTCGTTAGGATTGTTATAATATATGTATATATATATATATATATATATATATATATATATATATATATATATATATATATGTATATATATATATATATATATATATATATATATATATATATATATATATATATATATATATATATATATATATATATATATTTATATAAATGAATTCTTATGTAAAACATAACTGTTTATTTGTTTGTAGTGTTTAGCGTTTGGATTTATATTTTTAGAATAGTGTGCATGCGTATTTACCGAAAAATATTACATAAATTTTTTTTTTTAGGAAAGGGTTTACTTTACGAGAAGCTTTGGCAATTGCGTACGCTAAAGACTTGGATGTGGACGCAGTATACACCGAACCACCAGAAATAAACGCTCTGACCGATGAAGAATCCGGAGATGAATACACAGAATGAGATTTAAATCATTTTCCGCCTCGGCAACTATTTGCTGGAGCAGAGATTCGTTTAAGAAATAATACAAGAATTGATGGTATATCCGGATGAGTCATCGCCATCGGCAACTACAGAACTACTACGTCTAAGCCATTATTTTTAAAATGCAGTATATCATTGTGAATGTCTGATTCTACTCTAAGGTTTAAATTAAAAAATAGCAAAAAATTATCTTTAAATTCCTCAAAAAAAAAACGTACTACGATAAGAACACCTTTTTACTTAAAACTGTGCCATGAGTTGCCTGGCAAACCACTAACTTGCTACCTATCATTCAAATATAAATTAATAACCAACATGTATTTTTTGAGGTATGTAACCTTATTTTATTAATTTTGTAATAATTATTGTCAATAGTATAAAATTTTAAATCAGTTTTAGAAAAATTGTAAATGTCATTTTATAATTAGACCACTAAATGTTTTTTAAATTAATTGTAGATAGGTAAGGAAAAAAAATAATAATAAAGGAATGAGCAATTTTTGAGAAAACCTACTATGATAGGCGAAACGTCAAATTAATCCCATTGTTTGATTTTGCAAATAAACCTATACCCAAGAAAGAAGTCCAATTAATAGATACCGGGTTTAAGAAACAAATTGAAATATATATATATATATATATATATATATATATATATATATATATATATATATATATTAAAGAGAAGGGTAGTCTTGACCGACTAGTTGAACAACAAGTAACCTAATTATTGGGGTATCGGTCCTAATTTAGGGCTAGATTTAAATTGCTTTTAAGTTACGCCAAGCTTTCGGTAATGATTATTACCTTCTTCAGGGCTGCAATATGAGAAGAAATTTGTTTTTTATCTCTGTATGCACATTAATTAGAATTTGAGGATTTTTAGAAAAAAAAATAGAAAATTGTACCACTGCTTTGCAATTAGTATCGATAACTTCTTGCGAAAAACAAACTCACTTTGACCTTAACATTAAAATTAGATTTTACATACTGGCAGGAATTCCTGTTCTCCATATATTTTTATATTGAAATACGAAGCAAGTAAATTTCTTATGTAGGTTTTTTTTTGACATGTAAAGAATGTTATAATACGTTCTGTCAGGATGATTGAAACACAGATCTAGGATTTAGCTATGTAATCACATCGATATACATCCAGATACAAAGAAAAATCAGTAGCTGAGAAATATCTTAATCAAACCAGAACAAGTTTGAATTAATAGTCGAATTTATGCCCACGACAAACTACTCGAATTGAAGAGACCGACTATAGAAAGGTGTATGGATATAATACGTACAGATACTTATATTTTTTAAAAGGAAAATTCTGTGTTATTTAAACTATTATTGTTGTTCGTATAATTGTTCAGATTGAGTAAATTTGAATAAATAGAACTAAGGTCTTCGATATCAGCTCTCTTATTTAACAAATTAGGATTCAGAAATATTTCCACCATTTCCAGAAACAGTCTCTTGTTATAATTTGTTTCCTTACATAATATTTGGGTATCATTAAAGTTGAATAAGTGCCCTGATTGATTTGTGTGTTCTGAAAGTGCACAAGTATTTTTCATTAATCTACAGTCGCTTTTATGCGAAGTTATTCTGTCTTTTAGGACCCTAGAGGTTTGGCCTATGTAAATACCCTCAAACTCTGAACAAGGAATACTGTATACAATGTTTGAAGTTTTTTGTATATCATCCCTATCTTTTAATTTTGTAAAAGTGTTGCCTACTATTTTATTATGTTTAAAGGCGATTTTAATTGAAGGATCATACTTGAACAACTTAATTATTTTTGTTGAAATTTTTTTTATGTAAGGTAACGAAAAATCGTACCTCGGTCTATTTTGAGAATCAAAGGCACTGATGTTGGGACTTATTCCATCATTTCTCTCTCCAGGGTTGATTACTGGAGCTGTGTTATATAATAGTTTTTTTTAATAACTTTTGTGGATATGAATTCTTGAGGAGAATATAATACAATCTTTTTAAGTTTTTTCTAAGTAGACTAGGGTGAGAAATCCTTTCAATACGTGTTTTTAGAGCCAATATTTTAATAAATAGAACTAAGGTCTTCGATATCAGCTCTCTTATTTAACGAATTAGGATTCAGAAATATTTCCACCATTTCCAGAAACAGTCTCTTGTTATAATTAGTTTCCTTACATAATATTTGGGTATCATTAAAGTTGAATAAGTGCCCTGATTGATTTGTGTGTTCTGAAAGTGCACAAGTATTTTTCATTAATCTACAGTCGCTTTTATGTAAGGTAACGAAAAATAGTACCTCGGTCTATTTTGAGAATCAAAGGCACTGATGTTGGGACTTATTCCATCATTTCTCTCTCCAGGGTTGATTATTGGAGCTGTGTTATATAATAGTTTTTTTAATAACTTTTGTGGATATGAATTCTTGAGGAGAATATCATACAATCTTTTTAAGTTTTTTCTAAGTAGACTAGGGTTGTTCAAGTATGATCCTCCAATTAAAATCACCTTTAAACATAATAAAATAGTAGGCAACACTTTTACAAAATTAAAAGATAGGCATGAAATACAAAAAACTTCAAACATTGTATACAGTATTCCTTGTTCAGAGTGTGAGGGTATTTACATAGGCCAAACCTCTAAGGTCCTAAAAGACAGAATAACTTCGCATAAAAGCGACTGTAGATTAATGAAAAATACTTGTGCACTTTCAGAACACACAAATCAATCAGGGCCCTTATTCAAATTTAATGATACCCAAATATTATGTAAGGAAACTAATTATAACAAGAGACTGTTTCTGGAAATGGTGGAAATATTTCTGAATCCTAACTCGTTAAATAAGAGAGCTGATATCGAAGACCTTAGTTCTATTTATTCAAATTTACTCAATCTGAACAATTATACGAACAACAATAATAGTTTAAATAACACAAAATTTTCCTTTTAAAAAATATAAGTATCTGTACGTATTATATCCATATACCTTTCTATAGTCAGTCTCTTCAATTCGAGTAGTTTGTCGTGGGCATAAATTCGACTTTTAATTCATACTTGTTCTGGTTTGATTAAGATATTTCTCAGCTACTGATTTTTCTTTGTATCTGGATGTATATCGATGTGATTACATAGCTAAATCCTAGATCTGTGTTTCAATCATCCTGACAGAACGTACTATAACATTCTTTACATGTCAAAAAAAACCTACATAAGAAATTTACTTGCTTCGTATTTCAATATAAAAATATATGGAGAACAGGAATTCCTGCCAGTATGTAAAATCTAATTTTAATGTTAAGGTCAAAGTGTGTTTGTTTTTCGCAAGAAGTTACCGATACTAATTGCAAAGCAGTGAGTACAATTTTCTATTTTTTTTTCTAAAAATCCTCAAATTCTAATTAATATGCATACAGAAATAAAAAACAAATTTCTTCTCATATTGCAGCCCTGAAGAAAGTAATAATCATTACCGAAAGCTTGGCGTAGCTTAAAAGCAATTTAAATCTAGCCCTAAATTAGGACCGATACCCCAATAATTAGGTTACTTGTTATATATATATATATATATATATATATATATATATATATATATATATATATATATATATATATATATATATATATATATATATATATATATATATATATATATATATATATATATATATATATATATATATATATATATATATATATATATATATATATATGTATATATATATATATATATATATATATATATATATATATATATATATATATATATATATATATATATATATATATATATATTTATATAAATGAATTCATATGTAAAACATAACTATTTATTTGTTTGTAGTGTTTAGCGTTTGGATTTATATTTTTAGGATAGTGTGCATGCGTATTTACCGAAAAATATTACGTAAATATTTTTTTTTAGGAAAGGGTTTACTTTACAAGAAGCTTTGGCAATTACGTACGCTAAAGATTTGGATGTGGACGCAGTATACACCGAACCACCAGAAGTAAACGCTCTGACCGATGAAGAATCCGGAGATAAAGACACAGAATGAGATTTAAATCATTTTCCGAATCGGCAACTATTTGCTGGAGCAGAGATTCGTTTAAGAAATAATACAAGAATTGATGGTTTATCCGGATGAGTCATCGCCATCGGCAACTACAGAAAATGAAGCTAAATCCATCCAAAAAGAAAAGCTTGAACACTAGTGGACCCAAGGTATGTTTGAAAACGTTACAACAAACTGTATCACCCCAGATTATTTAAAATTTTGTAAATTTTCGCTACTTGAAATGTTTGAATTGTTTTGGACTAATGAGATTTCTGAATATTTGGTATGTGAATCAACAAAGTATGCCTCTTATAAAAACAATGAGGACCCTCAGATAACTACTGATGAACTTAAATATGTTATAGGGATATTTATTTTAAGTTGTTATAATGAAAAGCCTGGAAAACGATTTTATTGGGATTCTCAATTCGATATTGGAAATAATAAATAATAATAAATTCAATGAGAAGAAATTGCTTCTTTGAAATAAGGAAATTCCCGCATTCTGCGGACAATACCCAACCAGATCCAAATGATAAAGCCTGGAAAACTCGTTCGATTATAGATAAGCTAAAATACGCGTTTTTAAATAAATTTGTACCCCAGCAAGATATCAATTACGACGAATCAATGGAAAAATACTACGGCAGACACTCTTGTAAACAATTTATTCGAGGAAAACCCATCCGGTTTGGGTACAAAATGTGGTGGTTAAATACAAAAGATGGTTATTTGATAAACTTTGATTTGTATCAAGGTAAAAATCCCAGGTCAAATGCATCTGATGAAATACTTGGCAAGTGCTCAGTTCCTCTAAAAATGATGATCAAAGAAATGCCTTCAGGAAAGAATCATTTACCATATAAAATATATGTAAATAACCTATTTACAAGCATTTACCTACTAAAAGATTTAAGAGATGAGGGATACTGGTGGAACAGTAGGGCAAAACCGCATACCAAAAGGTATTCCTTCCAAGGCAACCTTTCAAAAAACTTCAACTCGTGGAGAGTACCATTCCATACTTGACAGGACTACTGAGATTTTATTTGTGAGATGGGCAGACAATAACATTGTTACTTTGGCATCATAGTGTGGAACCAGTTTCTCAAGTAAAGAGATATTCGCAAAAAGAAAAAATATATATCAGTTCCACAACCCAATCTAATCGGGAAGTATAACTCATCAATGGGAGGTGGTGGAATTTATTTACATGGTTGATAGACGTCTCATTTTAAAATTCGTGGATTTTGTATAAAAAAAGCAGGGCACCCCGTCACTCAACTTCAATTTAGACGAGAAATCGTGAATTATTACCTGAAGAAATGTGGCACTGCATCAAAAGGAGCTGGCAGACCATCCTCTTCTTTAGGTAGTACACAAACAAGTAAAGTAAGAAGATGCACTATGGAAGTGTGTACTACAAGTAGTAGGACAATGTGCAAAAAATGTGATGTCGGCCTTTGTTTGACATGTAACGTAGGCTTTCATAGCAAGTAATTGTATATTTAGTATTTATTTCACAACTAGGTAGCGCGAAAGCCCTGTGTTATATAAATGTAACACATTTTTTTTATGTATTTGGAGTGGTATTTTCACAATTTTTTGGTTTCTGTTGTACTGACAATAAGGATGTAATGCAATCAGCTCCTTGGTGGACTGCAATTTATTTTCTTCTCATATATAAGTATTTTCTAATTTTATGCAATCTTCTGTACGATATTCAGATTCAGAGTTGCTTAAGGGTAAGTAGGAAGAATGCGGTAAAAGGGTAGTTTTATTTTTAGTGGGCATAGAAAGTAGACGATATTAGTTAAATATTTTGGAATGAACGAGTGGAAAATCTAATTTTTATCTTGGGGGAATGAAAGTTGGTTTTTATTTTATATTTCTCTAAGCTCTAAATTAGTTTTATGCAAGGTATAGCTCAGGTATAAAATGTAACATTGAGTCTAAAATTAATTTTAATTGGTTTAATACGTGTTTTATAGTTAAATAGTGAACAAATTCGAAAGTTGCTTTGCTTATACCTTGTTGTAATTCTAATAGTTTTTCGCTAATTACTTCTTGGTTTTTAGTAATAGTGTATATCGTTTGATTAATGGTAGTCATTCTATTTTTCGTAATAGAAAGTTGATTGCTGGCTTTCTTAATTATTTTGCTTTGATTGTTTTCTAACTTATCGAGAACTCGATGTAATTTCAACGTGTCTTCATTACCTAGATACCAGACCTCTTTTATGTCTTTTAGCTAGCTCAAATAAACGATTTTTTTCTTGTATTGTATTAAGTTTGCAATCGAAATAGACACGCAAATTTTCAAGAGCAATTTTATAAGATATAGGTGTTTTCTGAATTAGTTTTGTTGCATTTTGATACAGTATGTTAAGCTTGTTAAATTGGTTAATGATAGATTGAATATCAATGTGGTATAGGAATGTATAAGATGCGATTTTAATTTTGGTTGTACCTCGAATGAACAGAACCTTGTTTAACATCTGGGGATCTGTTCTATCTTCATTTAATTTGTCTATTCATGATGTTTACTTTTCATGCATTTGCGTGGGTATTGTTTTATAAAGTTTTGAGATGATTTCTTTGTGTTTGCTAAGAAGTTGATTTGTCGGCTGAGAATCGTTGCTAAATTCTAAAGGTGTTTTGGTGTCTGCAGATGTCCTAAGAGTAAATCTACAGGCTCTTAATTCGGAATTAATTTATATTTAGTGAGTGTTAAGACTCTAAGGTGTTCAATAAGGGTAGAGTGAAATCATTCTATAGTTTTATTGCTGTTCGGATTATTTGGTAAAGCATAGTGCAAATTTATATTATAAAGCTTTTAAAAAACAATATTGGTCGTGAATTCTGTCCCATAATCCAAGGTGATATTTTCGGGAATTTTATAATTGCCTATGAATTGCAAGAAACATTGGTAAATATGCATAGTTGATAAGCTAGCTAAAATATAAGCTTGTCCGAATTTTGAAAAACTATTTCACATTGTAAAAGCGAGATTGTTGCCAAATTTAAAGGTATCTACATGTATATTTTCTAAGGGTTTAGTTAAGGTAGGTGTTACCTGTAATTTTATGACCTGTGATTGCCTTTCATATTTGGTTTATTGACAAATTAAATAATCATCAACAAATTGTCTGACGTCGTCATTTAATTTTGGCCAATAATATTTTAATTTTTATTCGGATATAATTTCTTGAATACCACGGTGGTGACCAATACTTCGTTTAAAAAATCAATTAATTGAGTTTGACTATTTTTATTAGTTCTGTGAGTATTTTATTGCATTTGAGTAGTTTAAATATAGAGTTATAAAAGTTTCAGGGATGAATCTACGCATGTCTTTGAGGAGGTTATCGTTTGTATCGTGCATTAAATAAAATACGTACTGGCGTTTTGGCTCGGCGTATTTTTTCAAAAGGAAATTATTTGTTGTTTAAACGTTAGATATTGTTTTTGTTTCCGGACAAGTGTTATTTTCAGTTAGTCGAATGACAATTTGACAAACAAAACTGTTTAAGGATTTTTCTGTTATATAAACCAATTGAATGGGGTCTTCTGCACTGTGTATATAGTTTCGGTGTCATCAGGATCCGCTTGTGCATTTATAGACTCTTTGTCTGATATATTGTCTAAGATTTAGCATGCTTTTAATTTGTTTTTCAACTTCGGGTTTATAAACAAATGGATAACTATATGTTTTAGTGTAGATAAGTATTTCGTCGGATGTTTTTATTTGATGTTTTATTATATTTGTAAATGTTTTTTATTGTGAAGAATATTTGAATAATTTTTGCAAATTTTTTCGATATGATATTTTTATTGGTACAATTACGTTGCCATCAGGAATATTTACTGGTATTTTAATTGTTTTTATTGTGTAAGGTTCGATTTGTACAAAAAATAGTAATTTTTGTTTTCCCTCATAGTGATTTAAAGGTATTTGAGCTTTAAATATTAGAACCATCGAATTTTTAATATCAATTATTACATTTAAGTCTTTCAAAGTTTCATACCCTATTAAACCATCAAAAGTAATGAAATTTAGATAGATACAATTTTATATTTTTTTTGTATTGAACTCAGTAAATTTTGGAATTTTTGCACAATAATTGCGAGTTGTGGTTTGAAAAATTATAAAAATACTGAAAGGCTCATTTTGAATATGATTAGGAAAGTAACTTTCAGCGGTTGCATACATTGTAAATGCGTTACTTAATAACAAGAATTTGCGTTATGTCGCAAAGTAAAGTTCGTTACGTATACAGTAATATTTGACACTCAGTATTTTGACAAGACTAATACATTGTTCATAGTTTTGTTGCACCTTTTAATTGTAAAACCTAAAGCATACAGGTTTTCGCCTCCAAAACTTTCGAATTTTTAGTTTTTATTATTACGAAAAACACTAGATGATAATGCAGATTAAATAACGAAAGAAGAAGCTTGTTCCATTATCTATGTCTTGTTTTGCATTCCTTATAAATTTAAACCTATTTTTGAACAAACTGTAATACAATACACGAAATTAGCATAAAAGTAAGACAAATTAGAAACCAATTTTTGGAATTAATTTAATTTGTGCGGCTTTGTTTTATTATTTACTCAATATTTGGCTTTTTTAAAAACAATTGAATTTACGTTAGTCAGAAATTTTTCGAATTCGATATGATCATGTTGCCATTTAATAAATATGTCATCCATATAACGAATCCATAAGTTGGACTTTAAACTTGCTTTGTTATGTGGATGACATATTTATTATGTTGCAACATAGTCATACAGAGCTCGAAATTGATTATATTTACATTGTGGACACTATTGGTGGATACGGGTTGTTTTAAAAGTATTTGTGTGAGTCTGACAGTATTCAGTATGTATTTATGATTGATGGAAATAGTTTATAACAATTGAATAAAATTAGACTGTGATATATTTGGCTGAAATTGTCAATGTCTTTCCGATCGTTTACTGTATTTTTTTCTTTTTTGATCTCGATCATTTCTTTGAATGTCAGTTTATGGTAATGTTGTTCTTTTGATAAGACCGATGTAACCGAAAAATCAAAGGCATGTTCCATATCTCTTTCGTGTTTATGTAGTGCTGTGGAAGCCTTTTTTGTATATTTATGCCCATTTAGTCTATTTGATAGGTATTGTGTGGTCATGCCTATATATTTTTTGGGGCAGTTTAGGCAGGGAATGCTGTAAACTACGTTTGATTGTTTTTTAATTGGTGTCTGACTTTTTAGCGGTGTATATAAAGATTTAAGGGTATTGTCAGATTTGTGGCATACGGTTATATGTTTATGTTTACCGAGAATGTGTTTAATCTTTTCAGAAAGACCTTCAGTGTACGGCAAAGATATGTATGTAGTTGTTTTATTGTTGTCACGATTATTTACAATATGTTTTGTGCCATTGTATAATTTATGGGTTCTTCACTTTATAATTCGTTCGATGGCTTTTAATGGGAAATGATTTTTTAAGATAGTGTTTTTAACTTAATTTAGAATTTCAACTCGGTATATAGGTGATATTAGTGTTAGTACAAGATCAACTTATCCTACCATCATGGAGTTTTTTTGACATTTTGGGTGACTGGAATTATAATTAAGGTAGCGGGAGGACCAGGTTTTTTTGGTGTACCACTTAGTTTTAATGCCATTTGTTTTGTGGTCTCTTATTAAGTTAAATCCAAAAAGTTTATAGCGCCATCACTTTTTATTTCGGAAGTAAACTGCAATTTTGGATGAACATTAATAAGAGACCACAAAACAAATGGCATTAAAACTAAGTGGTACACCAAAAAAACCTGGTCCTCCCGCTACATTAATTATAATTCCAGTCACCTAAAATGTCAAAAAAACTCCGTGATGATAGGACTAGTTGATTGTGCACTAACACTAACATCATCTATATACCGAGTTGACATTCTAAATAAAGTTAAAAACACTCTCTTAAAAAATCATTTCCCATTAAAAGCCATCTAACGAATTATAAAGCGAAGAACCCATAAATTATACAATGGCACAAAACATATTGTAAATAATCGTGACAACAATAAAACAACTACATACATATCTTTGCCGTACACTGAAGGTCTTTCTGAAAAGATTAAATACATTCTCGATAAACACGATATAACCGTATGCCACAAATCTAACAATACCCTTAAATCTTTATATACACCACTAAAAAGTCAGATACCAATTAAAAAACAATCAAATGTAGTTTACAGCATTCCCTGTCTAAACTGCCCCAAAAAATATATAGGCATGACCACACAATACCTATCAAATAGACTAAATGGGCATAAATATACAGAAAATGCTTCCACAGCACTACATAAACACGAAAGAGATATGGAACACGAATTTGATTTTTCGGGTACAACGGTCTTATCAAAAGAACAACATTACCATAAACTGACATTCAAAGAAATGGTCGAGATAAAAAAAGAAAAACATACAGTAAACCATCCGAAAGACATTGACAATCTCAGTCAAATATATCACAGTCTAATTTAATTCAATTGTTATAAATTATCTCCATCAATCAGAAATACATACTGTATACTGTTAGACTCACACAAATACTTTCAAAACAACCCGTATCCACCAATTGTGTCTACAATATAAATATAATCAAAAAAACTAAATGATATATATAAAAAAACAATAGAATTCTTTAACCAGTGTATCACTTACCTCCACACCGCCAAGCAATGCAAAATAACATCTTTCTTAAGGTATGTACTGTACTATTTTAACTAAATGTTTTAATAATTTTAATGCGTGCCGTTATACCTATTTTTTTTAACTTGCATATATACACTTTCTGTATTTAATTTTTAGATGTGCAGAAATAAATATTTTGAAAAAGCCCGAAATTGACAGGCGAAACGTCAATTAAAGTGTTTTGTTTCAATCCACGAACATAATCCCAAGAAAGTACTTGGTATATATATATAAATATATATATATATATATATATATATATATATATATATATATATATATATATATATATATATATATATATATATATATATATATATATATATATATATATATATATATATATATATATATATATATATATATATATATATATATATATATATATATATATATATATATATATATATATATATATATATATATATATATATATATATATATCCACTCTATTATAATCAAAGCAAAGTAAATGATTGTGCTACATAAAAAATAGTGTGTAAAATGTCAAATTTGAAAATTAATTTAGGAAAAGAGTTAAACGTAACGAACTTTTCTTTGCGACATAACGCAAATACTTGTTATTAAGTAACGCATTTACAATGTATGCAATCGCTGAAATTTACTTTCCTAATCATATTCAAAATGAGCCTTTCAGTATTTTTATAATTTTTCAAACCACAACTCGCAATTATTGTGCAAAAATTCCAAAATTTACTGAGTTCAATACAAAAAATATATAAAATTGTATCTATCTAAATTTCATTACTTTTGATGGTTTAATAGGGTATGAAACTTTGAAAGACTTAAATGTAATAATTGATATTAAAAATTCGATGGTTCTAATATTTAAAGCTCAAATACCTTTAAATCACTATGAGGGAAAACAAAAATTACTATTTTTTGTACAAATCGAACCTTGCACAATAAAAACAATTAAAATACCAGTAAATATTCCTGATGGCAACGTAATTGTACCAATAAAAATATCATATCGAAAAAATTTGCAAAAATTATTCAAATATTCTTCACAATAAAAAACTTTTACAAATACAATAAAACATCAAATAAAAACATCCGACGAAGTACTTGTCTACACTAAAACATATAGTTATCCATTTGTTTATAAACCAGAAGTTGAAAAACAAATTAAAAGCATGCTAAATCTTAGACAATATATCAGACAAAGAGTCTATAAATGCACAAGCGGATCCTGATGACACCGAAACTATATACACAGTGCAGAAGACCCCATTCAATTGGTTTATATAACAGAAAAATCCTTAAACAATTTTGTTTGTCAAATTGTCATTCGAATAACTGAAAATAACACTTGTCCGGAAACAAAAACAATATCTAACGTTTAAACAACAAATAATTTCCTTTTTAAAAAATACGCCGAGCCAAAACGCCAGTACGTATTTTATTTAATGCACGATACAAACGATAACCTCCTCAAAGACATGTGTAGATTCATCCCTGAAACTTTTATAACTCTATATTTAAACTACTCAAATGCAATAAAATACTCACAGAAATTACTAATAAAAATAGTCAAACTCAATTAATTGATTTTTTAAACGAAGTATTGGTCACCACCGTGGTATTCAAGAAATTATATCCGAATAAAAATTAAAATATTATTGGCCAAAATTAAATGACGACGTCAGACAATTTGTTAATGATTATTTAATTTGTCAATAAACCAAATATGAAAGGCAATCACAGGTCATAAAATTACAGGTAACACCTACCTTAACTAAACCCTTAGAAAATATACATGTAGATACCTTTAAATTTGGCAACAATCTCGCTTTTACAATGTGAAATAGTTTTTCAAAATTCGGACAAGCTTATATTTTAGCTAGCTTATCAGCTATGCATATTTACCAATGTTTCTTGCAATTCATAGGCAATTATAAAATTCCCGAAAATATCACCTCGGATTATGGGACAGAATTCACGACCAATATTGTTTTTTAAAAGCTTTATAATATAAATTTGCACTATGCTTTGCCAAATAATCCGAACAGCAATAAAACTATAGAATGATTTCACTCTAGACGATCATTTTTATTATACATTTTTTGAATAAGTTTGATACATTATTGTATTTGGAAAGTAATAAGTTTCAGAAAAATTAATTAAAAAGTCCAGCTCCGTATTTAAAAAAAAGTTAATAGTGGTGGCTCGAACACGAAATGTAGAAGGTAGAATGTGATGATAACATTTGCAGAGCGAAAAAAATATATAAAACTTTAAATGTAAACTGTGTCCTGAAAATCAATAGTTTTTGAACTATTGTCCGAAATATACATATACGAACTTTACAACCACTTCAGGTACATAACAGCAATATTGAATACGTAGAGTCGGTTAAATTCCTGGGTTTAAATATAAATAACAACCTAAAATGGTCTAATCATATTGACACCTTAACTAAAAAACTTTCTACCGCCTGCTTCGCCATTCGATCAGTTTCAAAAGAACTAGACGTTCTTTCTGCCAGACTTACTTATTTCTCTTTATTTGAATCCCACCTCCTATGACCTTCCCTTTTGGGGCTGCTGTACCACCGAGCAATTTCGTAGTATTTTTATGCTTCAAAAGAGAGCCATTCGTTATTTGTTTGGTCTAAATAATAGAGCTCACTGCCAATACTATTTCAAAAAACATGAAATATTAACACTTTCTGCATTATTTATTTTGGAAACGGTATGTTTGCTGAGAAAACATATAAACACCCTCCCAGAAAGGCCACAATATGTATACCCTACCAGAAACTCTAGGCATGATATATATCTTCCCATTCCTTCCTCAGAATTAATAAAAAAATCAATTATTTACAACGCCATAAAACTTTACAACAATCTGCCAGTACATTTAAAATCTATCCCTATGCTTGCACAATTTCGAAAAAACACCAAAGCATACCTCATTGAGAGACCATTTTACAGCGTTAATGATTTTTACAGCGAGTAAGTCTCTTTAAATTGTCACTAAATTCGCTTGTTTACTTAAATCTTTTGTGAGTCATGGCCTAACTCGTAGCATAGAATTTTGAAAATCATCATATAGAGAAAAGAACTGTCGAACATTCACTTAAAACTTAATTATTTTTGTTAGGTATTGGATTAAAAACAAAATTTAATTCTTTTTTGTATACTACATTCTACACTAGTTCATTATACCTTCTGTTTAACATCACAATTATTTGTATAACTATAATAACATAGAGTTTAAGGTCGCATAGTTGCAATTTTGATTTCAATGTCATCGAAATTATTCACCTCGTACATGTGTGTTTGTTTACTTTTATAAGGTTATTAGGATTCATTAACTGTTTTGCGGCAATGTTATGTTATATTCTAACGTGTGTTTTACGATTTGGTAAATTGATAATTTACATTTTTAAAAAGCATTGACCTATCGAAATTCTTTTCGATTAATGTTTTGATATGTCTTATTTTAGGTATATTTTGCTTTGTCCATAAAATTGTAAAATTTTTCTGCGGCAATAAAGCATACTTTTGTTTGTTTGTTTGTTATATTTAGGTGTTTTTCACTATCATCCTCTATCTCAGAAACTGACAAAAAATTGGCAACACGGGAGAAGGACCTTGAATAGGCATCAAAAAGGGCAAATTTTCTCTAATTTAACCCACCTCGTAGCACCTACCGTTTCGGAAATAGCAATAATGGCATCACCTGAATTACACACCTTGTATTTGACGTGATGAAATTTCCATTCTACTATAAAAATAAGACCTTTTTATATAAGGCACCATATGCCTTAATTCATTTGTTTTAGAACTGATATTTTTTTTTCAATTATTCAACTTTGAAATTTGACATTTTCAGACTTTATTGAACGCCTGTACAACCTATACTATTTAACTTCATTGGCCCCATTTCAGATTTTGCTTGGGGGGAGAATTCCAATATTTTACGTAGGATGTGTATGTCTGTATCAAATTCATTCAAATTGAATATTTCGAAAACAGTATTATAGTACAGGATATGCTACATAAAATTACATCGAAATTCTTTGAAGAATCCAAAAACACAATAATATACAGGGTATACCATTTAAAAAAATATGTTTTTCTATTATCTTTGTGATGTACCCTGTATATTTAAAACTATTTTTTTAAGATAGACATAAAACTTTATTTGAAATATTTTTTATTAAACCGCGCATTATCGAGATATTGAGGAGGTCCGGGGCTTTTTGAACACAGTGTATAATTCCATTAAAAAAAAGTTTTTTTGTCGCCCACCCGACAGGCATAATTAAAAACATTTTCCCAGGATGTATTAATTAACAACAAAGAGCCTTTTTATATAAAGTTTTTCCCTATAGTATATTGGAACAATCGAACTTCCTCGTACTAAAAAACCACTCTCTGTCTGTGTATAGGTAATATTACTGCGTTTCATTTAAATAATAAGCTTGCTAAAACCTTATTTCTAACTACCTAATTATTTTACGTGCAAATTTAATTTTTTAATCTGCAGCGCCAAAAACGAGTCTTTAATTGATGAACAATTCATTCGGAAACCCATTGGTACAATAGAAAGATAATTAATTAACACAGCATATTTTAATTTAAAAAAAAAATCTAAAATATGCCAAAGTATAATGTACATAAACAAAGTTAAAATAAAACCATAAAACGATTATTGTCAATGAAAACGACATCGCGATTCGCGCTTGCCTTGAAATCGAAACTATTATTTACTTTACAACAAAACTATATTTTATTATCCTTCTTGTATGTTTCTTTCTCTCACTTTCGGCCATGTAACCCGATTGGTTCCGAAGGTTTCGGCTACGTACCCATAAACGACAACTCAGTTTTCGGCTACATAAGCTTTCGGCCTCGTGTGGAGTTACCGTTCTAATTACATCGATATTTCCCCATATTTTTTCAGTATTACCCCATATTTCCTCTAATTCCTCATATTTCCCTTGCGAATAATTCCCTCATAATTCCCAGCACTTAGATGAATAATTCCTAGGTGGTTGTGTTAGTTTTAAAGTATGTATTAGACTCGTCAAAACAAATCAATTAAGCCCAAACTTAAGGGGTCTACTAGCTGATAGAAGCTGTACCATTTGGTACCATCGGGTTGATCAGATCAACTCACAGGTGCCAAATTGTGGTATTTTCGTCCGAATTACATCCACTTGCAAAATTTCAAATCGATACTATAGTTAGAAGTGGGTTAAAGTCCACCCGTATCATTTGCTACATTCTACTGTCAAATGATTGTATTGTAGGCCGAATTACATAATTATATGAAAAGAAAATTAGTTATTAATAATTTACCATACAGGTTTCCGTTTAGAGATATAATTTAATTTATTTTTCACGAGCCTCCGCAACTAGTTCTACTCTAAAAAGAAATTTTAAAGACACCTGGAGATAAACTAGGATATTTTTAAAACTTCTACTTTACTTACTATATTCTGGGGACTGGATTCCCAAGACTTTATCTATGCATCTACTCTTGCAAAGTCCAAACTTTCCTAAATCTTATAGCAAGCACGGCACTAGCTTAGACAATGTTGCCAGATTTTCGCTTACTAGCCGATATATATATATATATATATATATATATATATATATATAAATATATATATATATATATATATATATATATATATATCAGAATACGAATATTGGGTAAACTTCTATTTCTTTCTTTCTACTATGCTGAGCTTTTGGAAATCTTTATTTTCTTCTTCAAGGCTACAATATAGAGTTGATGGAAAATAAAAAAAAATGTATCATAAAATCTGTGAGCTAAACATACTTGTAAAGTGAGTACAGTTAAAAAGGGTACATTTTTTAAAACTTTCTAGACCCTAGCAATTACATAAATTATTTAAAATACATATATAAATTAATTAATTATCAGTATTACTAAATAACACCAAACGCCCTGTTATTGAGAGATAAATAAGATCATGAGACAGATGACAATGAAAATCGTACCATTCAGGAGACATATGTCATTTGTAAAATTTTTGGTATTTAATATTCACCTTTGACAGTATATATATATATATTTAGAAGAACTTTTGATAAAGGTGTGTGAAAGCGCATTTTTATTGATTTTAGTATCTACTCTCCGTATGATGGTGCTAGTGCATACTTTGCCAAATTCCTATGGGTTTGCAGCCGGAAACCACCGGAGCCCCAATAGGTGGCGCTAAGTGTTATACTTAGCATGTAGTACTATTTCAGTACGATAGACGTTTCGTTTTCGATTTTGTCATATCGAGCAATCTGTTATTTCAGATCTCCCTGGGTACAAGCCTGCCTGATGAGGGTAAAGGCCCAGAAATCATGATCGCAGGAGGGTACCCTGTGACATAATCGAAAGCAATTCTTCTTGTAGGCCGTTTTGCACCTGCAGAAATTATATATTTCTGCTATTCTACATATATCTTTTCCGGCCAAGAACTTTTGATAAAGGTGTGTGAAAGCGCATTTTTATTGATTTTAGTATCTACTCTCCGTATGATGGTGCTAGTGCATACTTTGCCAAATTCCTATGGGTTTGCAGCCGGAAACCACCGGAGCCCCAATAGGTGGCGCTAAGTGTTATACTTAGCATGTAGTACTATTTCAGTACGATAGACGTTTCGTTTTCGATTTTGTCATATCGAGCAATCTGTTATTTCAGATCTCCCTGGGTACAAGCCTGCCTGATGAGGGTAAAGGCCCAGAAATCATGATCGCAGGAGGGTACCCTGTGACATAATCGAAAGCAATTCTTCTTGTAGGCCGTTTTGCACCTGCAGAAATTATATATTTCTGCTATTCTACATATATCTTTTCCGGCCAAGAACTTTTGATAAAGGTGTGTGAAAGCGCATTTTTATTGATTTTAGTATCTACTCTCCGTATGATGGTGCTAGTGCATACTTTGCCAAATTCCTATGGGTTTGCAGCCGGAAACCACCGGAGCCCCAATAGGTGGCGCTAAGTGTTATACTTAGCATGTAGTACTATTTCAGTACGATAGACGTTTCGTTTTCGATTTTGTCATATCGAGCAATCTGTTATTTCAGATCTCCCTGGGTACAAGCCTGCCTGATGAGGGTAAAGGCCCAGAAATCATGATCGCAGGAGGGTACCCTGTGACATAATCGAAAGCAATTCTTCTTGTAGGCCGTTTTGCACCTGCAGAAATTATATATTTCTGCTATTCTACATATATATTATATATATATATATAATATATATATATATATATATATATATATATATATATATATATATATATATATATATATATATATATATATATATATATATATATATATATATATATATATATATATATATATATATATATATATATATATATATATATATATATATATATATATATATATATATATATATATATATATATATATATATATATATATATATATATATATATATATATATATATATATATATATATATATATATATATATGTATATATAAGAACTAGAAAGTAAATAACGTCTGTAGATAAATTAATAGGAAGTTTAACTGCCATTAACATGCTGTACATACTTTAAAAGTGCTTAAGTTAATAAGTTTTATTTTTAATTGTCCAAAAGAAAAGAAATTATAGAAAGATGATTGTGCGGATGAATTCTTAAAAAGGGAGGAAAAATAAATCGTGGGCATGTCCGCAAAAAAAGGGGTATGAAGTTTGATATCCGCGCTACACATTTCAGTTTTATTGGACTTCATCAGCAGAGCACTCTATCCAAGTTAAAAGATATGGGAAAGTTGTTGAAAATCCTAGAAAACTAACAAACGTGGATTTACTAACACGAGCCAACCACACATTTTTAAATTCGGCCAGAAAAAACCCAAAATATAGGAAAAATTTCTGACGTCTTTACGAAGATGACCTCAGCCATCTGTGTGACATCCAAGCCCAAGTTGATATACATATATATATATATATATATATATATATATATATATATATATATATATATATATATATATATATATATATATATATATATATATATATATATATATATATATATATATATATATATATATCTATATAAATATATATTTATATGTATATATATATATATATATATATATATATATATATATATATATATATATATATATATATATATATATATATATATATATATATATATATATATATATATATATATATATATATATATATATATATATATAAATATAATATAAACCGCATAGAGTAATTATAAAATACTTTTATTTTACTTGAAACTGAAAATTGTAAAAAAATAGACCCACTGTATATAGAAAAAAGGAATCAGTAGGGTCCAGCTTGAACAAGAAGTTTGACCAATCCTAGTGACGCTTTTCTCACTAATGATCCTAATCAGAACGACCAAACTTTTTGGAACATGTGAACAACTAGCGCCAAATAGAAACACAATCAATAGAGAGTCACACATAATATGCAAGCAGTTGATACTTCCTTTTCAAAGGCCATTTAACTGTTTTTTTTTAATAACAACTCTCTCGTCACGGGGCAGGAAAACCACCCTGATGAAACTCATATCTCAAGAGTAATAAACATGAAAAGAAATTTGTGCAGGAAAAACTTCAAAAGAATTTCTTCAGTGTTTGCTGCTTACTTCTGGGTGGTGAGTCTGGTCTGTTTGTGTTTTCATTGGGTGTTAGTTAAACACGTCATTCAACTAGCTTGATCATACCAATGAACATTAATCAGAAACCCGTGCTTAGAAGTGGCCTTAGTTTTTTATTTGAGTTTGTTTGTTTGCGAGATTTAACAGTTGAGAACTTTCGGAGACTTTAAAATCTAAATTGTTCGACTTAAGACAACATCAGTTGCATATTTCTGTATTAGTTGTTTTAATCCGCATTTATTAACTTAATTTGTATGTAATTTGTAAACAAATCTAGTAAGTCGATTTTAACCTACTTCTAATTGTCGTATCGATTTGAAACTTTGCAAGTATACGTAATTCGGATGAAAATACAATAACGTGGTTCTATTAAGCTGATCAGATCAGTACCGAATGGTTTCGGTCGATTTTACCTACTTTTAGTTACCTTATCGATTTAAAATTTTGCAAGTGTAGGTATTTCGACTGGCATTAGAAAAATTTAGTACCATCGAGCTGAACTAATCAGCTCAATTGTAATGTTCGGTTTTAGTGAAATTTGGATGGAAATACAATAATTTAGTACCAAAGTCCAATACAATAAATATGGTAAAGATATTTTAGGACTAAAAAATGAAAAATAAATAGTTTTAAAAAAATTAAAAAACACTATTTTGTCAGTAACGCACTAAAAAGTATGAAAATATAAAATTTAGTTAAAATATTTTGTTAAAATATATGAATTTTATTCTTAACAATTCAATGACTATGCTAAGAAGCGTGGAGCGCTTTTTAATTGCATTTCTTTGAAAAACATGTACTTTTAATTTATTTTGGCAAAATACCTCACCCTTTTTTGGCAGAGTCATTGAATTGTCAATGGCAGAATGCATATATCGTAACAAAATATTTTAATTAAATTATGTTATTTTGTAACAAAAGATTTTAAGTAAATTACATTATTTCATACTTTTTTTAGTACGTTACTGACGAAAGCATGTTTTCTAGTTTTTTAAAACTATAATTTATTATAATCTTTATTATAACATCCAATTTTCTTCAACAGAAGTACAATTTTAACATAACGTTGAATAAGAAAGAGTATAAAAAACTACGATACGAATATGTAATTCGTTTTGCCCTAAGTTCAAATACTGAAAACATTTTTGCCGATGTTTCAACGTATCATATATTTGGAACTGCTTACAAAAACCGCAGTTCAACAATTTATGCAACATTTTATGCTTTTTTGGACGTAGTGTATATTAATATAAATTATATATAATTACACATCCAGATAGAGATTTATTTCTCATCACACTAAACTCTTGAGTTTTCATCTGCAAGCCGCTCTATTCTTATACTTTACGCTTATTGTACTGCTATGCGTCTAAAGATAAGCACCGTTGTCTTTATTTTATTATTTACTCTCATGCACATATAAAAGCTTATCCGTAAGTTTTCTTAAGCTAAAACGTTCTCCCAGTAAGGATTTTAGATAGAGATGTCAGGCATAATGAAATACGGAAATTTTATTAAACTTGCAAAATGTATATCAAACAGATTGAAATGAGTTTTGAATTTATTTGTTCAGTCATCATTTACCTAATGAAAAAAATGAATTCAGTGCAGTGGATTCAAATTATTTGATACACTCAAAAGTAAGTTTAAAACTTTTTAAAAATATTTTAGTGTCTTAAATTAGCACAGTGCTGTCTTTAACGATTTGGTGTAACAATTTGATACGCTAAGCCAACTTTTAGTCGAATTAATACTCCTGCTTCATAAGTTAATATTGCTAAATTCACTTAAGCTAGTAATCTTGGCCCTCCTTATAGTTTAAATTTATTTTATCTCTGTTTTGCAGGATTTAAGAATTTTGTGACATGCATAGCATGTTAGTTTTAGTGACTTTTCTGGTATCTGACCAAATTTGAAAATAATGTATCAGAGTATTTAAAGCTCCTTCGAACTTTTTGGACTTACAGTCTCTTTACTAATTAGGCAATCCGAATCCAATTTTTTTATATTTAATATTTAATATTTACCTTAGGCTTAGAATTAAAATTTGGTATTAATTTTTCATAGTATTCTCCATTAGGTGTTGGTATAGGAAATGAATGATTTAAAGTATAGTCTTGTTTTTCGACTAAAGGGATGTCTGTAATAAAAGATTTTTTCATATTTTATAATATTTTTCAAATTTGGTTCAAATGAGAACTTAAATATTTTTTAATTAGATTAATTTCTGATAACCATTCTTGAGGTTGAATTATATTATTGTCGAAACTATTCAATTTAGTAAAAAAAATAGTGACTTCTATATTTCCTAATATATCAGTAATATTTTACTATAACATATATTTTATATATATATGTGTTCAAATCATTTGAAATCGGTAATTGTCAAAATATGATTATTTTTGTAATTCGATTTTATTTAATACATATATAATTTAGTTTACTCTAAATTCTAGAATATTCTGATTATGAGATATATTTTTAGATATTTCTTGGAGACTTTTTATACAATTACTAAGTAAGGAAATTTGTTTGTCCATTGACAATTTAAAATTATTTTGATTTAAAATAATAATTTCGTTATTTGTTAATATTACATCGTTTTTCGTTAAATTATACTTCCTAGTCCATCAATTAAACGTCGTTTGTGTCTGATTTGTTTAGAGGGTAATATTTAATTTATCTGACGTAATATTTTTTGTATTTGATTTTCAATAAATATATGAGAATTGTAATAACCGGATGTTATATATATTATATTATAGTCAGTTTTATTTTTCAAATGTAATTTTAACATATTATATTTTAGACTTAAAGATCTATACTCTTCAATTATACCTTTTATATCAAATGTGTGAACAAACGTCCAATTATTGTTTGTTTTGTTGGGTTTCGATTTAATTCGTGATATTTTGCTTTCTCTTCGGGCGTAGGATTATCTGTAAAAGAGGGGTCGTTTTAATTCTCTTATATGTATAGTTTCCGTCTTTTTAGGATTTTTAATTTTTTCCAGATTATGTTTAAGGATTTCTTTTATTATAAGAGGTCTACTAAACTTAGCTTGATACTTTTTGATTAAGCTTAAAATTCGTAGGGTTTATAACTTTCAAGATTAGTTTTTACAAGCATAATTTTCTTGTGGGTTTTAATTTTCGCTGTAACCGTATTATAGGTCGTATCTATTTAATTTGTTCATGAGATAAAAGGTAATCTGAATAAATGTAGTTGATATTAAATCAAAAGGATCTCCCGAAGTTGTGTCTCCTGGAGGTGTGTATTTAGTCGTACCCTGTATTGAAATATTATACTCTATAATTGCATCAAGTAATAATTCAGAAATTGGCTTATTTTTGTCTTTACTTGTTAGTAGTAGTAGTAGAATTATCTGTCCAAGAAAGGAGCGGAGAGGGTTAGGAACAAAATCCGAATTACGAAGCGAAATAAAAGAAAACGGTACTGCTTTTTTTGAAAATTTTTGTTCCCGATTTTTTCTACATGAATGGAGTGGACCACTCTTTGAAAGTTTCGATTTTCAAAAAAAAAACGGTATCGGATGTAGTTTTGGACGCTGATTACGGGAAAAATAAGCAAAAATCTCATATCAAATATTTGACTTTGAATATTTGGTTTTTTACGTTTACCGTTTATCTACAAAGCCCAGAATCTCTATTTGGTAGGCTTTTTGGGTGTCTTTTACATCCCGCCTACACGCGTGCTCGTTTCTTCTTTTATTTTTGCGGAACCATGAACAAAACTTTTTATTTTTTTTTGCAATTATCTGGAAGAATTATGCTTTTTTAAATTTTTTTTGTTATAACCAAAGTTAAATATCTCAGCAAACAAGACTTTTTTCTGTATCTTTAAAAATTATGGTTAGAGCGTGGCCGACTGAGTTAAGGCCAGCTTTAGGTTAGGTTAGGTTAAGTTCTCGAACTTTTTTATAATAACCAAAGTTAAATAACTCCCAGTAACGAAACTTTTTTCTGTGTCTTTGAAATTTATGGTTTGGACGTGGTCCGCTGAGTTAAGAACAGCTTTAGGTTACGCTAGGCTAGGTTTTCGAACTTTTTTATAATAACCAAAGGTAAATTACTCGAGGACACAAAACTTTTTTCCGTATCGTTAAAAATTATGGTTTGGAAGTGGCCAGCTATGTCAAGGTTAGCAAATATTAATTACATACCAGAAGGGCAGGACAACAATAATGATAAAGATTAAAATTTTAATACGAAACATAAATATGGAAATATTAAGCGCCTAGCCGATATCCTCCTAAAAAGGAGTTCTATAGAGTAAGTCTGTCGCATGCTTATCGTATAAATAAACCTGCGCATATTTTGAATATGAATCAAATATCGTAAGACAATTATGATTTTCAAAAATATATCTGTCTATATGATTTATCTGAAAAGGTTCAGAGGGTGTCTTGCTTTTTATTAAAAGCACGTATGATTTTTGTCTGCTATATTTTAAAGTTTTACATGTTACCCAGTCATTTAAAAATTGAGTCCTATCTTGTTTTATTTTATGTCAAAAATAATTTTGTTTAGCCTGCCATAGGTTTCTGTAATTCCTCAGTGATTAGTGTTGCTTTGATGTAATGAGCCATCATTAAAGTTTTTTCATCTTTGTCTTTAATATTATTGACTAATTTTGTAAATCTTATTTTTTTTGGTTTTCTAAAGTTCTGTTTGTATGCGTTCGTAAAAATGGAAATAAATTCCTTGTTACAAAAATATACGTAACACACAGTATTCAACTATGACGTTTTCAGCGTCTCCTAGGCTGTTTATTGTAGTCATTTTCGCATAATTTAATTGAATTCTCGATAAGGCGTCTGCATTGCAACCTTTTTTAAAATGATTTTATGATCAAATTCTCCTAAGCGTAATCTCCATCAAGCTAATTTCGAATTTACATCTTTTTGATTAAATAACCATACTAAAGGTCAACGATCTGGCTTATGCTCTACTTTAGAGATCTCTTTTAGACATTTTGTCGTTGGTTTTGTTATTTTAGCAAAATCTTGAATAAAAACATCCGTAATTCTTATATACTAACGACGAACAAGAGTTGAGAGAACCGGGATATAGGGGTGCCGAGGGGGAAAGCTGCCAGCGGGGGATGACAAAAATGCCGTTAAATCCAACCTAGGTACCGCCGTTTTTTTAGCGGCCATTTTAAATTTTTGTAAAAACATAACGACATCGTTAGCTTTCGGGGGGAAAAACGACCCAGGGTTCGTATAGGCACTGTCGGGGTAAAAAAAAACTGACACCTAATATGTCAAAAATATGGCAGCTGTCACTTTTTTTTGACAAGGAGCCGCGGTGGGAGGGAACTGAGGACGGCATCGGGTCGGACCGGTGCGAAACAGCTGTCCAACGTTTTTTACGGTATGACGGGAGCGTAGGGGATTTTCGACATTAGATTTTCAGTTTGTTTACGAGTTCGGGCGAGAGTCAAAACAAAACGAAAAATTTTCGCCGCCATCTTGGATTTTGGCTCGAAAACGTTTTTCTAACCGGGAAATGAAATGAGGGTGGCGATAGGTCGGCAAGGGAGTCGGAAAAAAGAGGACACCCGGCCCGTTCAGTTCCGGCGTTTCGAATGGCCGAAAAATCGGGAGGTTAGATAGCTTATAACACAGGGTCATTTTCAGTTTATTTTTTCGTAGTTTACGAAAATGACGAGAAAAATTTTTTTCAAACATTTTTATTGTTATTTGCAAAAATGTTTTAAACATTTTTTGAGTATAAAAATATGATGAGCAAAAAATTAGATTTAACGTAAAAAACGAAAAAGAAATTATAGATGCCATGTTTGGGTTGTTCAAATCGAAAAATGTTTTTTCTTTTTCAAATTTTAGCTTTCGGACTGCCGAAAATGACCCGCTACATAGGTTTTCGGGGTCGAAGAATCGTTTGGTAAATTTTTTTTTCCAAAATGGCGGCCGTCAAACAGATGAAGATAGAAAATAATCGGACACTGTAGATTTTTCTTTAAGAAGGTCGGAAACTTAGTTTTTGGCCTATAACTGCCGAACTGCCCACTGTATCCTCAATCTCTAAATGTCGGTGCGTGTATCGCTTCGTTTCCTACTTTTTTTTGTAATTTCGCAAAAAGCTGACTTTTCTAAAATTATCGAATAATTTTGGGTACAAACTTTCAACTTTATTTTCTCCGTATTTTGTGGTGGGAAATTAATGTGCGCGTCCATAGCAACTCCTAAAAGTATCATACGCCGATTTGACCGCCTTTCTACTATGCGTTGTATAGGTGACAGTTACCTGATGATGGTCGATATCTCGGAATCTGTTATTTCTACGTTCTCGAAATTGTCAAAATTCTAATTAGCATGTCGAAAAATCCGCTTAGGTGTACAATTGAGGTTAATTAACAATTATGTAGAAAACGACTGAAAAACGTCGCCCTCTGAATTTAGCATTTCTGTTTCAAAAAATAATCGTTACCGTTAGGTGGATCTGCACCATGTTAGCACCATAGAAACTAAACTATATTTCGGAATTCCTGAAGCATCAAGTTTGATCAACTATGAAAAAGGAGAATTTGATTTTCTCATAATATTTTAAGCTTTGGAATTTGATCTACTTTTTTATAAACTTCTGGGTAAGTATCTATAACTTTCAGTATAAATAGGAGTATTCGTAGTTAATGTTATTTGATGTTTTATAGCATTTGTAAATGGTTAAGGTGTTCCTTTGCAATGGTAAACGTCTCTAAATTCAAAATAAAGTTTACATGTTATTTATTTCTCCTCGTAATTGCAAGATTTTGCAAATTCTTTAGTTAGGTTATTATCAAAATACTGTTCATTTGAATTATGAATGTGTGAAAATTGTGTTTATTTATATTATTTTTTCAAATTCGAGGGGTAGAATTTTGTTTTAACTAGATTTTCCGATGGGTTTAATATAAGTAAGATTATTTTTAATTTCTACTAATTTCCGAACTTTTAGTAAGAGAGTATACATTTTTCTTCTGTGATGTTCACAATATTTTTATTTTTTGTATACATCTTCATAAAATTATATGTGATTTTTTTTCCAATTTCGAGTGTTGTTTGTAATATTGGAATTTCAACATGCGGTGATTGTAAAGCTCTTGTTTTAAAAACTAAATTAGCGTTTAGTTTAATAATAAGGTCTATTAATTCGTCAAATTTGATATATTGACATACTGACAGACATGACCTATTAGCCGAGGAACAGAAGATATGCATTTGAGATCATCAAGGATGCAAAGAACAATTTATCGACTGTGTGGTACTTAAACAGGCACATAAAAAACAACGTACACACTGATAGGTTATAAAAAAGCATTTGATGGAGTACTACATTCCTGACTCATAGACAGACTCATCAATGATCCTGGCAACATCAAGCACCAGTAGAGAACGAACCGGAGGATCAATAGGGGAATTTACCAAGAAGAGTCATTAAGTCCACTTTGGTTCATAAATCCTCTTATATATATTAATATCCACGTTACTCCACAATACAGGACATGCCTTTAACATCAAAGCCATTAGAGACAATTCCCGAACCACATCAAACCTTATCTATATGGATGATATTAAACCATAACCAATTAAAGAAGCTTATTGACGTAACATACACCTTCTCGAAAGACATCCATATGGAATTTGGAATGGAAAAATGTAAAGCCTTAAATATCGAAAAAGGCAAAGTCATTAATGGTGATGTAGCCTTACCCAATGGAGAAATAGTTCAAGCGATGAACCAAGGAGAGACCTACAAATACCTAGGATTCCAACAAGCTAGACTGCTCGATAATAAGCAAGAAAAGACCAAGATGAAAGATCAGTACGTCCAAAGAGTGAAGGCACTGAACGCCGGAAATCTCATTACAGCAATTAACACCTATGCTGTGTTCGTGCTGACCTACAGTTGCAGAATTTTGAAATGGACTAACACGGAGCTAGACGGACTACAGCGAACTACCCGCACAATGATGACCAAGTACAAGTCACACTACCCAAGATCATCAACTCTTTGAATAACCTAACTATGAAGAGAAGGTTAAAGATACCTGACTTGACCAAAACAAGAACAGTGGGCTCAAATGGCACTGCACGGCCAACATCACAATGACTTGAATCAGCCACACATATATAAGGAAGCATTCAACAGGTTGCTGAAGGATGGAGAACTATTCCCAGAGACAAAATGATTTGTGATGGCAATACCGGACCAGGTTATTATCACACGAAATTACACTAAATTCATCATCAAAGACCGTTTTGTTGAATCCGATAAGTATCGAAAACGTAGCAAGAGATCAGAGACTATACAGCATATAACATCTGGCTGCACTTACCTAGCAAACATGGACTACCTCCAGCGATATAACCAGGTGTGTAACATCATACACCAGAAGCTTGCCAATAAATACGGCCTCCTGAACTACTTTGTACCCTATTATAAATACCAAACAAGTTCAGTGCTTGAAAATAATGTCTAGAAACTGTACTACGACCGGGCAATTATCACCGACAGACGGGTGACGAATAATCGGCCTGATGTGGTACTGTTAAATAAGGAAACAAAGACAGTTTATTTGTTAGATGTCGTTGTACTCAACAATAACAACGTGTTGGATAAATATCAAGAGAAAAAGGCCAAATACGCGGAGGTGGCTATCGAGATACAGCAGATGTGGCGACTAATAAGGTTCATGTGATACCCATCATCGTATCATCAACTGGACTAGTTCCAAAAACACTAGAACAGAACCTAAAAATCATAGGACTGCATACTAACACCTTCATCGCCATCCAGAAGGCATTCCTGCTCAGTGCTTGCCACATAGTGAGAAAATTCTTACAGGACAACACATAGAACTAATAGAAACCAGCCCACTTTTCATGCATGCATCCGGGATGGGCTTAGAACCCCACATTTGTTGAGAAATTGATTGCCAATTTGAATAATAATAATAATAATAAGACGTCTCTATTAAATACAATTGCATATAAGCGGTAATTTAGCTGCTATACAACTATTCTTACATATAATCTAAGTAAAGGACTTTCTATAAAAATAAAGTTGTTGATAGTTTGATGAGTTTAATATTATATATTCTATAAACACCAACCGACCCGTTAGGAAACAGCCATATATACCAAATTTGAATGAGAAAATGTGCCCATGATATATATGAGAGAAAAAAGTACGACAAGTTCAGTTATGTACTACTTATGAAATCAACCAAATACTTCACCTTAACTTTCTTTTTAACTGTTACTAGAGATAAAGATTTTGTAGAGGGATTCACGCTATTATATAACACAACTACAATATCGGAAAAAGAACGTTGAATGTAGGCAATCCTGTATCTTGGGATAGCCAATAAGTTGCGATGTCGTACAGATACCTGATACATAGGTTTTGTCCTTAAGGAAGGTCCGAAGGAACCCCAGTTAACAAAAGACGATGCGTAAATGTTATGAAATGAGTTTGCCAAAGGCAGTTCATTGGCAACCATTGAAGTAGTTTAAATTTTTTTGAAGCCGAGTCTTAGTTTTTTATAACAAAAACCAATCAACCACATATTCGTTAAACGTGCTGTATCTTATTCTAGGAAGCTACGTCAAGACAAGATCCAGAAAAAATACAACCGTAATTGAAGATTCAACCAACGACGCTCTCGCATAATTTTTTTAAAATTAAAACCTAAAAAATGCTATTTGCATAAACTATTTTCATGGTACAATATGATCTTCTTAGCAACCCAGATAGATGGTCTGTAAAACGTAAGTTAGAGTCCATAATCAAGCTGAGGTTTCTGGCAATTTGTGCTAGTGGGATAGTATCGCCATTTACTTTGGGATTAAACTTACTCTCTAGACAAATTTCTAGGCACTTTTGGTTCCCAAAAAGCAAGAAAGGGGATTTCTTTAGTTCGAGATTGTGGTTGGTCGAGAAGTTATTTACATTATTTAAATCGCGATTAATTATGTTATTTGTCAGCCGAGATCCATGCGAGGAAAAGCTATAATAGGAGTTAGGAAGAGGTAGCCAGATTGGATGAACATGGGCTTATTTCCAAGCAGCTGGAAAGTAACCCATTTCTAAGCTTAAGTTAACAATATGACATATTTGTGGCAGAATATGTGGCATACAGTACTCTATTATACGATGCGATAAATCAGCACACCCCGAAGTATTTGTCTTGATAGAATGAAAACATTGTCTAACATTGTCTAGCTAGCCAATACAAAACCAAATTTACTATCGCTGCATCGCAGCAGCACTCCCAGTCTTTATAAAATTGTAAAACATGAATACTTTGATCGCTTACTTTAATCACAAATTCAGAAAAATATTGATTATTACAATTCGATTCAGCAAGATTTAATGTAATCTCCCTATTTTTGATACCCACACATTTAAGAGCCTCGCACCATTTTTTTTCAGCAAAAGCGAACATTCTTGTAGCATAGATTTTTTCCCGGCTAATGCAACTAAGAACAAAATTACGAAGTTCCTTGTATCGGTTGCGATCACTAATACATTCAGTTTATCTATATTTTATTAAAGCTAAATACCTCTCTTTCATCATTATTTTTATCATATCCGTCAGCCAGGAAGCCGGCGGTTTACTTACGAGCATATAGCAAACTGGAGCATGAACATTAAATAATTCAGTTATAGTTTTAGTTAGAATACTAATCTTCATATCAATATCTTGTATTCAAATCGTGCCAACGTATATTATTTAGGTCTAAATGGAAGTTATTGATATTAAAATACTTACTATCGCTTATTCGAATAAAGTACTGCTTGAATTTTTTTACTGTGAAATTAAAATCACCATACACGAGCTTGTGATCACTAAAAACTACATCAAGGGTACCTGCTAGCTGACATTTGTCTGGAAACCTAACATAAATGGTATCAAGCAAGGCTTCATTAGGTTCTGTTATTCGCATGGGTTCAATAATTAATTGGCTAAGTTCATATGTATTAACGCAACTCTCGAACTCTTTGTAATCTGTATTTATAGATCATATAATGATCTATGCAATCTGTATTTATAGATCATGTAATGATCTATGTAACATGTATTTATAGATCACCAAATTCTGATGTACAATCTTTTTTTAATTACCTGCTAAATTTGCTAGATAGTCTACGGCTGGAAAATTCTAGGCGGGGAACTTAATATTAACTATGCCATTGTTTATACCACCCAGAAATATTTAATTTCTATATTCGACTCTTTCGGTCTTGCAATACATGTATCGTCTCCAACTAGAATTTGAAAATACTCTTCTTCTATCATTGATTGCGTAACGTCTGATTTGTCTCCATCAGAGGTTCAATCTCAGGTTCTGATCTTGATCACAAAGCAATACTCTCCAAATTTATTATTTCTCTTAGGCCCTTACAGAGACCTCGCCATAGGGGCAAAATTTTCTCGGCTGCCAATTTTTCAGAATTTCATAATATCCGCTTAAACACCGATGGAATTTTGAATTTGAAAATGTTAACTCAAATTAGAGCTTTCTTAAATAAAATTTTAAGTGCTTTTAATATGGTCTTCCCGCTTAAGAATATCAAACCTAAGCGTCATAAACCGTGGACCACGAAAAGACTACTCATTTCTGCTAAAAATATGCATTCTCTCTTATATATAAAAAAATTCACCGACTCCATTCTTGACTATACCTCTAATTAGAGGAGGATCTATATTAAACTAATCAGGTCAGCGAAAAAAATATACTATCAAAAACGTCTAACAAAGTCTAAAAACGTTTTAAAGTCTATTATCAATGACCTCAGAAACAAATCCAACCTGTGACTCAGATCTTGCCAAAGCCAAATGACCTAAATGATTATTTTATTAATGTAAGCAAAAATGATACCTGTGGTATCTCGCCAAGTTTGGACCCTCTTTCGTTTCTCCCTCCATTGAAAAATGTCGCTGATAACCTTTTCTTAAGCCCTGTTAGCAGTATCGAACTAATGAAAGAAATGAATAACATCACAAGCAAATCTACGTGTAGCACTGATGGCCTATGAATCAAAAAAAATATTCCTGAACTTGCCGCTCCTAGTCATAGAGGCCCTTACAACACTAACAAATGAATCCCTTGTAAAAGGTATATTCCTTGAATGCCTAAAAACAGCTATAATAATTCCTCTTCATAAAGAGGGCGAAAAAATTAACTCTTGCAATTATCGCCCAATTGCTCTACTACAAGTGCTATCAAAAATCATTGAAGAATCGTCTTATGTCATTTCTCCTTAAACATCAGATAATATCCCAAGATCAGTTTGAATTTTTACCCAACAAGTGCACCAGTGACGCCATGTTCTCCCTGCTTATCGACGTCTACTTATCTCTCAGTAACAACCACCCAACCGTCTCAGTTTCTTGTGACTATGCAAAAGCCTTTGATTGTTTTAGTCACGAAATGTTGATAAGAAAGCTGAATTTTTATGGAATCCGTGGTTTTTCTTTAAATTGGTTTAAATCTTACTTCGGGAATAGGCAACAATTTGTAAGGACAAATGGTTCTGATTCTGATTGTAAATTGATTACAAGAGTAGTCCCTAATGATATCACCAACCTTAAAATTAATGTAAAATTGACGACACAAGCATAACATGGAATGATTTTGATACAACGCCTTTACATTCTAATATTTCCAACGACCTTGTTATGATTAAGGCTTGGTCCGATTCTAATCTGCTTTGCTTCAATGTGGATAAAACGGTGGCCTTATCTTATAAGCGAACTTTACAACCACTTCAACTACTTAAATAACAACCTATAATGGTCTAAGCATATTGACAGCTTAACTAAAAACTTTCTCCCCCCTGCTTTGCCATTCGATCAGTTTCAAAAGAACTGGACGTGTCTTCTGCCAGACTTACTTATTTCTCTCTGTTCGAATCCCATCTCCGCTATGGTCCTGCCTTTTGGGACTGCTGTACCGCCGAGCATTTTCTTAGTATTTTTAGGCTTCAAAAGAGAGCAATCCGCTATTTGTTTGCTCTAAATAATAGAGCGCACTGCCAATACTATCTTAAAAAACATGAAATATTAACACTTCCTGCATTATTTATTTTAGCAACGGTGTGTTTGAAAAAAAACATATAGGGGACCACAACACGTATATCCTACCAGAAACTCTAGGCATGACATGTACCTTCCCGTTCCCTCTACAGAAATATAAAAAAAATCAATTATTTACGTCATAAGACTTTAGAATCATCTTCCAGAACATTTAAAAAAAAACCCTATGTTTACACTCTTCCGAAAAAAACTATATATAATTTTCGTTTTTTTCTAATACAATTTAATTACCATATTAGTTCAGTACACTTTTTGTTTAACTTCACTTATTTTGCTTGTATAACGAACAAAATTGAGATTAAGGTCGCGTAATTTTAATTTCAATGTCATGGAAATTATTCACCTCGCATACGTATTGTTTATTTCCTTTTGTTAGGTCACCTGGATTCATTAACCGCTTTACGTTATATTTACAATTTATATATTGGCATTGACCTATCGAAAATTTTTTTTTTCGATTAATATTTCGTTTTTTCGTTGTTTTGTTTTTTTTTTGGGGTTAAGGTAAATTTCGCTTTGTCCATAAAATTGTAACAATTTTCCTGCGACAATAAAGCATACTTTTGTTTGTTTGTTTAAGCATATTGGATATATTAAAGAGGTTGATGTTGACATCCTCAAGAAGCATAAAATGATTCGCTATGGAAACTAACATAATATTCTGATTTAGGGCTCTACAGATAACGCCCAATATAAATGTCTCCCCCTGGAAAAACAAGCCTTAAAAAAGATATTCGAAGCTACATTTCTTATCCATACTAACATTTGTTATTTAATTTTAAGTTCGTTAGCAATATAAATCAGAATTCCCTACCCCGCCTATCATCTTTTCTATTCTTTTGATAAACACTATATTCATTGATACCAATATATTCAGAATCGATTCTACCAATTAGTTATGTTTCAGAAGTACACACTATGTCAAATGAATTTTCCAGAACTAAATCTTTAAATTGATCAAAATGCAGTACAAGTACCGCACATTTAAATGTGCTATTTTCATTTAATTTAAAGATGCCAACAAAAACATATTAATAAGTGGCCATCTAGCGGCATACAATTCGCGGGGAAAAAACACACACAAAATTAATCAATCAAGTAAATATAAAAAATACGTATTGCAGTTATTAGAAGGTAAATCCTAGTAGCCTGTATCAAGCGGGTAGGCTGATGTACAGGAAAATGCAAAAATAAATGGGATAATAATTAATTAAGCACAACTATGACTGTAGTGACAATAAAAGGATATTATATCAATATAACATTATTTCGAGTTGTTTTACATATTAGTTCATCATAAATTTATCAATAATGGATGAATCAACCAATAAAATGTGCAAATAGCAATAATATACAAGACCCCCAGACGTAAAATCATTTTCTTGTTTACTAACAAAACCCAGAGAAAACAAAGATATACTCTCTTTTTTCTCGCTGGTTTACCAAATTTGAAGATGGTCCCGTGAAAGTCGCTTCGGATCGGCACTGTCTGCTTCCAGTAGCCTTGAAATTTCTAGGGATTACTTCAGTTTAGAGCGTTCCCGAAAAGTTACCTTAGGTCGGTGTTATTTACTTCATGGTAGTCGAAGTTTGTAAGTTCAGTGAATAAATTAAAAAAAAAAATTGTTTTTGTTCGTTTCATTATACTATTGACTGAAAATATTTTTTAAGAATTCAGTTTTATTTTAAAACTGAAAAAAATTACAAGTTTTAGAACGAGAGTGGACTAACAAGTGAATCAACACCGTCCTTTGCTTTTATTTATAAGTTATCCTTATCTCTAAATAAGATGCACTGCTTAGCATTATAGGGGATGTAACTTGCATCAAAAGTCATTTTTACAACCCGAAGCGTTTAATTTCTTTTTTCTGGACTCCAATCTTGTAAAATTCTGGTAAAAGGGTGATCGGATGATAGTCGATATTTCGAAAAATCGAAATTTGAAAGGCATTTCTTAATTACTTTTTGGAAACCAGTCTTTTCACCTATTTTAAGTCCGAAAATGCCTGTTGCCAAAGCGAAATCTCGACCGGAGTCGTATGCACATGTTTCGAACATGGATAATCAAAAAATTCACTCTTAAATTAATTTGAAAAACTTTTTGCCTTCAAAATTAAAAAAAAACCTGAATTTTAACCGTAACATAACTCTATATTTGAATAATTCTAGTTAACTACTGATCACTGGAGTTACGCCCCTCCCTCTTCGGTGAGTAAACCAATCATTTAGGTCACATACCTCTTATCTGTCTAAGTATTACCGTTTCTTTTTCAGGGGAATTGACTGTGCAAGTTAGGTGCTGGAAAGACCATATTTTATTACTGAGAATAAAAATTACATAGTTAATTTTCGTTGTAGGTGAAGTTTCTACCTTTATTTCTGGTGTACTACTTATACTATTTGATATATGTTTACTTGTATTTCGAGGTTATGGTACACGTCTTCTCTTCCGTAACATTATTTTTTTCCTTTTAGGCAAAATGTTAAAATGGCAGCCATTGTCAACCTTAGGTTAAACTGGTAAACCACAATTATTTGCATGTGCCCAACAACGCCAAAATGTCTGGTGAGTGCGTTCTACGTATCCCAGATGTACTTAAAGAAGATAATGATTTTATTTGGCAGTACTACCGAGGCTGCTATTCTACATTTACCTCCGCTGACAGAATTAGAGATTTGAAGAGAAAAAAGAACAAAAGAAAAAGGAAAGGAAAAACTGATATTAATAACGTCAACAAAGATGAGTCAGAAAATTCTAGAAGTGTAAGTTTGAATATAAGCTACATATAAAGGTGAGTGAAGTAGGATATTTAATAGCAGCAGAAGGTAAAACCACATCTTTTGTTTGTTGAGTACACCAGAGTCAAAAAACAGCTCGAAGTCTACTGACAAAAGACAACAAGGAAAACCTTCTCTCTCTAGTAGCGTGCGTAATTATCTGAGGTACACTAGTACGTCAGACACAGTACATTAGTACTTCAGACATAGAACATAATACATTAGCAGATTCAGACATCAGGGAAACATTTAAATTTATATTTACATTTTAAACTCAAAATTTTTAGAATTGAATTGTGTACATGTCTTAACCCATGGGCTAGGGGCTAGATAGGCAACACACTTTACCCTTGTTTTAAACAATCCTTTAATTTTATTTTTTCTCGAAGGTATTAACATTGGATGACAAGTGGAATAAGTACAAAGGAATAGCCAATAGTACCACATTAATGTGCCGCTGTCGTTGGAATCGAGACGTTACATGTTCAAGGTGAAGCTGGAAGAGAGGGTCGGAGATGTGATCCAGTTGTTTCAGCTCCTCACACCTTGAATCTTTTATGATGTACTGTTGATGGACATTAAAGCCTACAAGCTAACTTTGCAAGCCTTTTGGCGACTTCTGCACCCAATCTTCCTGGAGTTTCTAGATGAACAAGATTTCCCAGAAGCTGAGAATTTGCCAACAAACATTGCCCATCTTGATGAACTTGGAGATTTTTTGAGTTCGGCAATTTTCAACTTTCTTGCAACAAAGATCTAAAGAAGATAAAAATTTTACTATGTGATGGACGTACATTGACTCATATTCACAAGAGGAATACGAGGTGAAGTTTGAGAAAGGTACCGTGAAGCCCTTGAAGACATGCTGCTTTAAATAGTTCTATATCATGATGGAAACTATTTGAAATCCCTCTTCGTTGTAGCAGTTTCCGACTCACGTTGAAACTGGGTTTCATTCAGGTGACTTCGCGCAGTTTTGATGACAAAGAAGAAGTTTTATCAAGTTGATCTTGATCATGCTCAGAAATGGGTTGTTGGTGCTTTTAAAAGTAGTTCTGGTGGCATTCTTGGCATAACGCAGGACGCCAGAATATTTCAGCGTTGGACCTTTTTGGAATTGGAATTTGGAAAAAAGCGCCAAATTGGCCGCTTTTTTCAACATCCGGTTGAGAATTGACTTCGAAAAAATCGGCTACTAAAAAGTAATATGAAATGCTCTTTAAATTTTAAGGGAGGGACTTTTTCAAATTTATGACTAGACTAATACTCTACACGATATTACACGTAATATGCACGATATAAAGTTCTATATCTACCACACAGTAAATTTTTATACTTTTATTATCAATATCTCCGTTCATTTATTCTAAATAAAGGAAGTTTAAAATGGACAAGCACGTTTAGTCTTGCTTGCTATTAATAAAGTCAATGCCAGTAATCTTCAAATAACCTGTCGATAACTTTTGAAGCATAAGACTCTATTCAATATTTGGAGTTGGAGCGGAAAAATTTAACTGATATTCAAGGATTCAATTAAAAAAAGCAGCGAGACACTATATACTGTTTGTTAACGCATACTTGAGTCTATTAATATTTATGTGTGATTTAAACTTGTTTATGTAAACTTATTGATATCAGCTTGTCAGAGCAGCGAATGACTTCAACTTGACCCTGAGAAGGATATGTTGGGCTTATTAAATTCCTTCGAAACTTGTCTTTTAACATGTAACAGTAGCAGATTAGGCATGTAAACTGCAGGCAGGAAACATGTTGTTGGTCAGTTATAATCCACCTACACTTTCTCTTTACTTTCCTCGTAAAAGATGATGTCGGAAAAAATGTTTTTTCAATCCATCAGTCGGTCTGTCTGTTCGAGGCATAACTCAAAACATATTTACCCGATTGACTTCAAATTTTGGTGTAAAATTAAGTCATGTGGGGATGACCTAGTAACATTTTGGTAAAACTCCAATATGACGAAACAAAATGGCGGCATAATCAAATGTTAAAAAAAATATTACTAAAAAACTACTCATCCAATTTACCTCAAATTTTTAGATAGTAATAAACCGGTTAAATGTTGCTACAAATCCAAGATGGCGATAGAAAATGGCGGTTTAATAAAACATAAAAAAATTGAGCCTGAAAAACTACTTAATAGAATATTTTCAAATTTTGTGCAATAATTAATCGTGGTATAGAGATGGGTAAAACTGTGGTACGAATTCAAGATGGAGGAACAAAGTGGACGCCACATAAAATATTTGTAATTGAGAAAAAAATAGTTTCATACTAGGTTTTACATATCATTACGTTTTAGTGTCCCTAGATGCCAAAAAATATGTGTTCTCAATTCCATTGTTCTGTTAGTCTGTCTCTTTGTCGCGGAGCTAAAAACTACTTACCTACTTAATTTCAAATTTTGGTAGAAATTTAAGGGTTGTGTGGAGATAACCTAGTAATACTTTGGTAAAAATCTCAGTGAAATGTTAAAAAATATATTATTAAAATTACCCAATTTACCTCAAATTTTGCACAAAAATCAAGTGTTACCTAGAAATTAACCGGTAATATCTTGGTACGAATCCAAGACAGCAGAATAAAATGGTGACCTAATAAAATATTTAAAAAAATCAGCTTGAAAAACTAATTATTAGATTAATTAAAAATAAATTTGGGCAAGCATTAAGTGTGATTTAGAGATAAACTGGTAAAATAGTGCTACGAATTTAAAAGTGCGAAACAAAATGGCGGACAAATAAAATGTCTAAAAAGTCAACGTAAAAAATCTTCTTATTTAGTTGACTTCTGATCTTATAGCAAAATTGGACGTGATACAGAGATTAACTGGTACGAATCCAACATGACCGTTCAAAATGGTGGTCTTAAAAAAATGTGTAAAAACTAATTATTCAATTTATTTTAAATCAATTCCAGAAATTAAGTATGGCATAGGTAGAAACTTGTAAAATATTGGTATAGGTCCAATTTAATGAAACAAAATGGCGCCCAATAAAAATATTTGAAAAGACAGTATACTAAATGACTATGTGTATGGAAATAAATTGGTTTATACTTTACTACTCCTAATAAAAGGAAAAAAATCAAAACGAGAGAAGTTTCGGGTAGAAAATATTACCGATTTTTATATGTCTGTAACCGGATTTAACGATGTGACTATTTTTGGATATGATTATACACCCAGATACTTCAGTTCAAAACTTAACAATCAGGCCAGAGAGACCAATTGTACGGGTAGGGAACAATTTTCCCTCTTTATTGTCTAAGAAAAGAAGAGTCATATGCATTTTGCATATCATAAAATTCTTAGTTAGGAAAGTGCTCTAAAATGTAAGAAAATATACACAAAGAATGAGAAAATATGTACATAGATAACCAAATTAAAATTTTCCAGGATAGTAATGTGAAAATATACAAATAATAATATATATATTTTCTTTACTTCCCGCGACATCTGGGATTATTAAATTACTCGTAACAAAGTCGAAATATCAGCCTGTTTTGAGAAATCTAAGTCTAGAAAATTTAAACTGAGTTTTTTGTTACAAAATGCCTTTCCCTTGAGAGTCTAAAAATAAGCTAGATGATTAATATAAAGAGAAGATAATTTCTTGAAATTTATAAAAAATAGTAAACATAAAGCATATTACAATTACCCAGAACCCTAAATGAAATTATCTAAATTATGCATTATCGCATCAAGCGGAGGCTGAAATATTCAAAGATTATTTGGCAACCGGCAAACCTCGTTCTCGGGCTTCGGCTGGCCCATTCGTAGAATTCATTAGGGATATGCAATATTTAAACTAAAATTTTACCGCAGGGAAATGACGAAATTACTTGTTTTCCTTAAGTTTGACCAGCACGTTTTCTTTTATTTTTACTGGGACAAAGTCCATACCATAATACATAAAATGTATTTTTTTAAACCAATAAAAATACATATTAGAAATTGCTTTTCCGTTTATCTTATAAATAAATTATTAAATTGTATGCAAAAACATGGTCCAAGATTTATAGTGTTCACGAGTCTTCTGTTTTTAGATAATTCATAAACATTTTGTTCATAATAAAAGGTTGTGTAGCTTAATTATAGACGTCTACTTCCCATACGTCTGTAAATTCTGCTACATCAACGATGCAATTTTTACTGTATTATAAATGGCGGCCTAATGAAATCTTAAAAAAATTACTTCTAAAAACTACTAATTCGATTTACCTCAAATTTTGCATAAAAATCAAGTGTATATATAAGGGCTAAATTGGTAAAATTTTGGTGAGAATTCGCTATGATGAAAACAAAATTAAATGTTTAAAATATCAGTATCAAAATATTACTAGTCCAATTAAGTTGAAATTCTGCACAAAAATTAAGTCTGCAGTAGCGATGATTTTGTCAATCTTATATTTCAAAAAGTCAAAGCGAATGAAGAACCAATCAAAGCAAAAATTTAAATATTTCTTAACTTTCCTACCGCAAACAACCATTAGACATAAAGCAATAAAAACCCTGATGTTTAATTTAATACGTTATAATATTTCGATTTATTAAAAGCCCTATTTGTTCATAAATTACTTCAAAACATTTCGACAAATTCTATTGTTATTGGGAAACCAAGAAAACATAAATCCAAAATTAAAAATTTTCCAATGGGGACATAACGAGATTGTAAAATCGTTGTCTGTATTAATTACGTGTTTTCAAATTACACTGCATGTAGCAACTGTTACATGTAATTAACTGGTCAATGACCCAGCGTATTGCATTAATTGAAAGAAGTGTTTTAAATATTCGTGTATTAATTAAATAAAATGTGTATATTTCTAATCTCATCCTTATCAGTAAAAAATCTTTGTATAATTTAAACAAGCAATATGACAAACAAAGACCTCAAAAATGGTAACCAGCCAGCAGTCACGTTGCTTATGCTTTATATTAGATAGGCCCTTTGTATATTTTGTGACAGGGGTGAAGGTGTCTCACCATATGCGCTTTTAGCTCCTTCAACATCCTTCTCGGGATCCCAACTCGTCTTAGATTTGTATGAAATAAGTCTCCCTCCCTTAAACTCACTAATAAGAGAGAAATACATACACTGACAAAGTAAATTTAGTACTGATTCGTTTTCATGTTTGCACCCTCTGCAAAGAGAAATATCACTTAACTTTAAATATAGTCTTTATTGTGGTGAAATAAAAAACACTGGATGTTTCATTGTTTGTGTTGAAATAATTGATCTGTGCATAAATGGTGCGATATGATGTTCATGCGGCTCGTAACTCTTCGTGACAACTATAACTGAATATTCGTATTACAACTTTACTAGTTTACCTCTATATCACACTTAACGCTTTCACAAAATTTGAAATTAATCTAATAAGTAGTTTTTAAATTTTCAAATATTTTATTAAGCGGCCATTTTGTTTTGCTATCTTGGATTCATACCAAAATCTTACCAGTTCATTCCTATTTATATTTGACATATTGAATTTTTACCAAAATGTTACCAGGGCATCCTCATTAAGCTTAATTTTGAGCTATACCGCGAACAGACAGACCGACGGAATTGAAAAAACTCAATAGTGTGCCTTTTGTTTTGTTTTCCCGGGGTCCACTATAAAGAGAATTTTATCTACGGCGGCCCTCAAGGATGTATAGGAATCGGAAATCCTTGAAGGGTGAATAAAGGAAGAACACTTGGATAACCACGAATCGCACCTTTCGATTTCATTATTAGGTTTTGCCGAACAAATTGTTCTCACAAGCTCTGGACCGAAGTATATTTGGACCCCTTAAATAAATCTATTTTGTTTACTAATTTTTAATTTTTGTATTCAAGTACCCAGAGCTTAACTTTTAAGAAAACTCTCATATTATTAATGAAGAATACTATTTACAGTTGTCCGTTTTTTCATTATTCATTGAATTTTTAGAAATGTATACATTTCAGTCTTGTTATTAAAGCGAACCTGTTTTTCTTTAGCTATAAAGTACTTGTTGTTTTTCATGCACTTCTAAAAATGTCAAAATGTCTTTAATATTCAGTTGACGTTCTGAGGAGTCACAAGTGTCCCGGAACATTATCTTTTATATGTCATTAAACATCGACAGTGTTTCTGAGTATCCTAGGATTCTTATGTTAATAATAGAAGAAATAAATAAGTTTTCTTTAAGAGTTTTAAGAAAAGTAATACATCAAACTAGAATTTTTGACTTGCTTATAAGACAATCAAAATGAATAACTATTTCATTTATATCTTGACAGATTTGTGACTACACTTAAACTTATAAAATTACTTATTTTTAGACATTTTGAGTAGATCTACTGATAGACAGGGGCGTATGAAGAGGGGGTTAAACCTAAAATGATAGAAATAGTATAGTATTTTTTTTTTATAAATTGGAAGGTAAAACCCCCAGAGCCAGTTTTAAGTTTTTTTGTATCATATTATTTACGTTCGATTGGTGTAAAGAACAAGAATTGAAGACTTTTTTCTTTATTTTGGTTGTTGATATTTTTAACGTCTCAAAATCCCCCAGAAGCAATTCCTATATACGCCACTGCTGAGAGATATACAGAGTTGGAGATTAATAATCTCTATACTAAGTTTTATTAATAAATCATTAAGCATATTTCCAAAAGTTGAGAGATGAAAGTGGAACTATTATTTCAAACTGTTTCTCTTGGTACCTATGAACCTATGGAAAATTTCCAAAGGGTCAAATTTGGACTTATTAGTCCAAAATAATTATTCTAGAAATATCTAGAATTTAATGTAGTAATTTTAATACTTTTATTGTAATCAGAAGAATTAGAAAAAAATAACATTTCTGTGTATCAATTGTACGGTAATTATCAGTATCTTTCAACATATACTGAGGCTGGCAAAATGTATATTTTTTTAATTGAATGCTCTGTATATTTTTTACATCTATGAAAAACTAGAAGATACATTTCCAAAAAACTGCATTTCGGATTTTCTAAAATACCTATGATATATAAATGCAGGCACGTAGACAGAGGAGGTTCTGGGAGTCTGGACCTCCCCCTGAAACTTTGAAAATATGTTGGTACAGGCATGCTTTTTACCAATTTTCCTGAGATTTGACCGTTTGGACCCCCCTCCTACTGAAATGAATTTCTGGTCTGGACCCCCTGGCTTCGTTCCTGTTTAAGTACTGATTTATATAGTTCTTAAAATTGAAATTCATACCTATCTATAAATGGTCATATAATTTCAGGACAAACAAATTCCAAATATATCAGTTACAAATAGGTATTTTGTTGCCTACTTTATATTTTCAAAATTACTGTATATTTATTTATTCTTAACATTGCCAGCTGTAAGTGTACTAGCTCACTACAGGGAATACGAACAATAATAATATAATAAAGAAACAAGAATAATACTAAATAATTAAACAAGTAGTAATCAAAGACCAAAAAAAATGTATCCAGTCAATATAAATGTTTTTTTTTTATTTTAGAGTTTTCATACTTTGTAAATGTATTGATAATTTATTATAAATTAAAATAACACTATACAGTAGTGATTTTTACTAACAAAACTGCCTTGAATATGATTTGTATTTAGTACATTTGTTTGCCCTCTCATGATTAATGTACTGCATGTCCTTTTTCTAAATCTATCAGATGATTTGTTTTCTTATAGGTACTGAAGGACTAAAAATGCAATTTTTAACTTATTAATTTGGCTGATATCTAAATAACCAAACAAAGAAAATATTTTCCCTGAAACTTTATTTGTTAATATAGTTAGTATGAAAAATAATAAAAATATTAAGAGAAAGATTTCTTTATACGTTAATCAATTGGTACAAGATACACCAAGATTATTTACTTTCACCTTTCTGTTTTTTGGAGTCCTTTGTACATAATCTTTTATTTCAATAGGTATATCTATGCTGTAATTAATGTAATCGTGGTTCTTCTGGATTACAGAAACAGCAGGTATTAGGTACAATAATTATTCGATCACCAACTCTAGCCAACTCCTACTAGCAATGCCGCTTTAGGTTCTCTTTTAAAATTGTTCAAGTGTAGTACAATACAAATATTGTGATTCTTTAGACAGACTTAAAAGCTGCAGCTGCTTGATTCTTCATAACCTTTTCATTATTTCCAGAATAATTAAATATGTGTATGCTAATAAACAGAAACTAGTAAACTTTTTTCGTGTTTTGTATGTTTTTATCAACGTCAACAAAATAATTTAAGGTTAGTTATAGTAATAGTAATTGTCAAATTGGAGTGCAAAACATGGCTCACGCGATGCCAAAATATGCATGTAATTTTCCATTTATGAAATGATTGCTACTTTTAACCACCTATCCATTGTTTCGCTATATCACGTGATTTAGCGAACGTTAACTTAACTATCGTTATCTCCAAAATCGCACCCCTCATATTGTTTCGGTAAAAATCAAATATGCCAGAATAAGATGGTGGCCTATTAAGTAGTACATGGGAATGAACTGGTAATATTTTAGTATGAATATAAGATAGCAAAATACAATGGCGGTATAAACAAATATTTAAATAATTATTTCAAATTTTGTGCAAACATTAAGTGTGATTTAGAGATAAACTGGTAAAGTTGTGACATGAATTCAAGATGGAACAAAAGGGCGGACAAATATTTTTTAAAAAAAATCTTATTCAATTGACTTTAAATTAAATGTGATGCAGGGATAAACTACTAGGTAACAAAATGGCGGGGTGTGTCAAATTAAAAACTGAATTTATTTTAAATTATGCCTAAAATCAAGTGTGGCATATTTGGAAACTGGTAAAATATTGGTAGGAATCCAATATGATGGAACAAAATGGCGCCCAATAAAAATGTTTGAAAAGACAGTATATTCAGTTCTGAACTAAATTGGGTCACGCTTGGCTATTCCTGATAAACAGAATTCATTACATTTTCATACAAAGTAAGGAAATTTACCTATTTTTTAATATATGTTAGACCCAAAGAAGAATTTATGGACAGACTACTCGAATGAATTCTAAAAGCCTGCTATCCAGAAAATACTAATTTAAAAACTAAACTGAAAACTGTATATAAGATGGAAATAACTTTAGGATTTTTTTTAATATTTCTATTGAAAATAAAATCTTTAAATATTACTTATTTTTTGCTTATCTATCATGTACTCAGTTGGTAGGAAGTACGTTTTGTATCCATAGATTTGAAAATGAATTCTCCGAATTACGCATCACAGAACTGCCCGTACCGTCCTCAAAAATAGGCTTCAAAATTGAAATACAAGCAAAGCCCATGTCACTGTCGGATTGTTAAATGGTTGTCGATAACTGAGTATCTATTTAGAATAGTTCAAGTTGACTGAGTAATAATTATCTATATACTACGTTTCGTTATAAATAAATATTAATAGTTAACAAATATAAATTATATATCTCAATATTGCAGATATGAATTTTTATGAACAATAACTGTTCAAACCCTAGTTTTGACAATTAGATTTGAGCCTACGCAGAGTAAATGGGAGTACAGATGATTCGCTTTTCCGATTCTTATCCCTACTCATAATTATATGGAAAAAAGCTAACCTCTTTTAAATGCACAGGGGTCCGTTTGATCGTTCTTAAGCTATGATGCGCCAACATTTGGGTTACACATACATCTTCATAGACATATAATTTCTTTTTAAATATGTTTTCAAGTTCTGGGGACTCTAAAACGTTAAAAAATTCCATACATTATTTGAAAATTTCAGCGATTACCGTATTTTCATTTTAGAGCATGTAAATTATATTATTAATATGTTTAATAATATAACAATCCGCATAGTAAAAAGGTTGTGATTGTCTTAAAACTATAGGTATTAAAGAAAAATAAAAATAAACAAATTCGTTTAAACCTTGTTGAACCAAATAAAGTAAATATGTCTACCTCAATTCGATAACAAAACAAATAATTGGTGCACTAGCAACACTTAATAATACAAAATAATAAGTTTACTATATAAAATCAGACGCTTCAAGTTGCGATAATCGGCTTTTTCGTATAATTCAATATTTTGCCGCAGATGTCACATTATTAACTCGCGTCTTGAAAGGGGTTATTTCTCACCGCCTTAGAAACAAGCATTTCTCTATGATATTCTTAAAACCAATAATCTGGTTTTTACATTTTCTAAGATACTTTAAAAAATTGTATATAAGCAAGTTAACATATAAGGGAAACTTTTACACCTTTGGTCAATTAAGAAATCATGGTTCTTAAGATTAGTCCGTGTCGAATTGGATTGACTATTCGACGTTTCGCCTTCAATTGTATGAGGCATCTTCAGGCATCAGGTCAGACAAAGGCATCGCCATGATCGTCATGGAGAAAACGGAATACGTGGAAAAGGTAACTCAAATTTTGACAACACCTATAAGTAGAAGTATTTTATTAGTTTTCAACAACATAAGGTTAAAATATTTGGCAGGACCAATAATGGTTCTGATACTGGTGGGTTTGATTATGTACTAGTTCTAACGAATTGCTTATCAGTGGTACGATAGCGCAATTGGTTAGAGCAATGGACTAGTGATCCAGAGAACGTACCATAACTTTTCCTGTTGATTATAAATATTTCTAAAAACATCTATAAAGTTATGCAGGCAGACTCTACAAGTAGAATAGAAAGACACATCACCAATCTGATTAATGCATCCAGTCTACCACCAACGGAGAAGAAATCATTAAAACCAAGCAGTCCCAAGATCTCAGGTTCTATGGTCTTCCCAAGATACACAAGAACAATGTAGCACTTCGACTGATCGTCAGTGCAATATACTCGCCCACATATAAATTAGGTAAATGTTTTTCAAATTTTTTTAGTTTATTTACTGGAAAACAGATTCTTTTATAAAAAACTCATTTTGTGTAAAAACTTAAAGCAACCCAGATGAATCCCGAAGATATTTTGACCAATTTAGTATAAAATTACTATACACACAACTTATTTTTTATTATTTCAGATATATAGGACCATAATAATCTAGATACTAACTTAATAGACCTAGTGGAAGCTTGTCTTATCACCTGTGGTTGCAAATATCTTTATATTATTATATAGAGTATTGCTCTAACATCCGCTTCACTAAAACCAAAAAACTTGTTCAGATATGTAGTTGGGACTCATGGACAAGATAATCTTCTCATAGTTTTGGACCACCTTAATCAACATCATCATAACACTAAATTTACAATGGAAATTGAACCTAGTGGACCTCTTCCCTTTCTAAATCTATTTGTTCAAAGGAAGGAAAATGGTACATTAGGACATTTTGTGTATAGAAAACTGACAAATAGATACTTAAATTTAAATTCAGACCACCTGTTATTAACTCATTAGTATTTAGAGCCATTTCGATTTCTGGTCAAGAGTCTTTAACATCAGAAACATCGAAACTGACCAAAGCTCTGAGAGGGAGTGGTTACTTGCTTGCGATTCCCGAAAGATATTGTACCTATTCAAGTGAGTTTGAGAAAGAGGACCCTCAGTATCAATTGGATTTAAGGAACAAATTGTTTAATCTGTTGTAGCTGAACACAAGCATACTACTCGACATATTATAAATGTAAAAGAAACCACAATTCTAGTACCGGTTCCAGGATTTTTTAAGCGAAAAATTAGAGAGTCCATTGAAATTTTTAAACATACGAGATACGGAAAATCGATCTTAACACAGGGTCACGGTTTGGCGAGCACAAGTCGAGTACAGAAGCCCGCCTGAATCTCTCCGAGCACATTCAGTACTCAGATCTCGTGACGTAAAGATCCCTGAAGATGCCTCGTGCAACCGAAGGCGAAACGTCGGATAGTAATTCCGACTTGACACGCTCTACTCCCGAAAACCATGATTTCTATGAGCAAGTTAGTAAATATCGTAGATAAACGTTAGTTTTCTACCTCCTTAGTCTACTACCGCTTAAAGAGAAGCTTCTGAATTTTATGAATGTGGCGAGGATCTAATAACTCCACAGGAAAAGTATTAAAAATTAATTTGTGAAATATTATTAAAATTAAAATATTATGTGAAAATTAATTTTTACCTGTTATTTATGAAACAAAGTGATCACTTTAACTCTGGATTTGGAGAGAAAAAATGGGCTGTATATTTTAATGCGTAATTAATATGAAACTCTGGGAATTCGGGAAACCACAAATAAATATCAATAGTAAAGGCGTGAGCTAAAAACAAAAAAAAAGTCGCACCTGACTTATTGCAGGTCTAACATCAGATACAAAATGCGACACGCATTATTTTGGATGCTTTAACTCGAAAGGCAAACGTGCTCCGGCCGGTACTTGACACGCACTTAGAAAGAAAAACAAAAAATAATGCATCTAATTTATATTGCTTTACTAGAATAGAAATTACAATATTATTTATGAAAAAAAAAGTATTTTATTTCATAAATACGGAACACCTGTAAAGTTTCCAAAATATAAAAAAAATGTTTTTTCACTAATATTTTTAGGCTTTTGCAGATTTAATCGTATTTCTACAAATAATTTTTTATCTACTTTGTCTGTGTGCTTAATATTTCTTAAAGAACCTGGAAAAATAGCATTTCATGGATCGGGTCGTTTATGTGATAAATAATCCTTAACTTTCTTCATCTTTTTATAGTATTATCTTAAAATCTTATTATTAATCGCAAATAAAAATCTCAGAAATTATGATATCGCTTCACATTTAGTATTACTGGAAAACTTTAAATTTCTAGTAAGTTTTTCGTTTTTTTCTTAAAAACTCATGACTTTTCTTCTTTAAACGGCTTTTTATTTTTTCTCAAAGTGAAATTCACGATCTTTCCATTTATTTTATTGTGAGCATCGTGAAGAAAAGATATCAACTTCTAAATTGAATAAAAACGAATAACACGGAAAATCTCTTCCAAATTCATTTTAAAGCTCAGAAATACTTGTTTCCCCAGTCTACAATATTATGACAGATATTGGCAAATAATTATTTTTGCAAATTTTTCGAACTTGCGGAGGGTCTAGTTATATAAACTTTGGATATTTTAAGACAGCCCTTTTTGAAATTTTGGGAAACTGTAAAATCTAGATAGTTCGACCCAGAGCAAAACAAATTGCATATTCCTAATTTGTATAGTAAATGCAGTAAAACTCTTACTTCTTCTTAAACAGAAATAAATACCATAAGAAACGCAAAAAAATCTAAGCTGGGAATGGGTAACTCATTTTACCCTAGGACGAACCTTATAGATTTTACAGTCTCTCAAAGTAGTGCGAAATGTCAATTTTCATACGTGATTATCTCGAAAACAAATGAAGGTTATAACGAGTTCTAGAAATTGGTATAGAACTTAAAAATGTAATAAAACAAGTATAATACAGTGTGCTACATTTAAATATTCATTTTTTAAAATTATTCTGTGTTATATGTTTCTTAATTAGAGAGTGACTTTTTAGTACACCAGTAAGTCTCGTATTTAAGATTTTTCTTATCTCTACTAATAACGGAGATTTAAGGCTTGTTCAAAAATATCTGGATTACTCTGTACAGGGTACTTTCTCATAATTCGCCACTTCTTATATCGACAAAAAATTGTTAGATGTTAAAGTTGTTCATGTCTAACAGACCCAACACACATTTTTGTATAGATCACCCTATATATTATAAGTTCATTAAACGAGGTTATTATAAGTATATCAAATTTGATACGTTTGTCTTCAAAGATATCCGAGACATTTGACAAAAACCATGCCATAAGAGGTAATACGTTAAAAGTAGGCTGAAAACGTTCTGCTACGTAGTGGAGTCAGTGTGGAGTACATTGCATTTATAACAGGGTTTTTCGGCTGTCTTTAAAGATAAAGGTAAACCTGGGATATTTATAATCACCAAGAATAGGCTCATTTAATGAACATATAATACAAAGGTTATTATATTTACAAAAATGTACGTTTGGTCTGTTTTGAGACGTCATATATACATAAATAATAATGTTCTATAAACTGGGTAATAAACAATAAATCTTCCATATTTAACATTTACTTCTATCTCTTAAAATTAAGCCAATTTTGGGGAAAGACCAATTATGAGAAAGAGAAGTTGAAATATAGGCGTACATCCCCTTTGACAATAGCTTATGATTGGTGGTATCTCCATCGAAGAAATAATAAATTTACCTTAACTTATCTTGTTCTTACTTTAGTGTTTTAACTTTTTTTACATTCGGATTACATGTAAAAACAGCTTTTTATTTTAGTTGAATACCGCTTGACGTAACTAAAATTCGTAAAGTTTTATTGTTATTATTATCTTTACAGTACAATATCATATTTTTGTATCGGGAATTCCAAATATAAAGTATGGGGTAACCTGATTGCAATTTGCCTTTGATCAGACATAAAAACATAAAAAATCTGTTTCAAACGTAAAAATGCAGCACACTGAGTGGCATCATAATATATAAAATATGTTTATGCACACTAAGTCAGGAGTATTGTCAACATTTCTCGTTAGTTAGAAGATAATCAGAAAAAAATGTTCTTGCCGATAAGGAATCCCTACAAACTTATACATGAAAAAAAAAAAGCTATATGAATATAATAGAATTAACTTATTACTTAAAACATCATAGTTGTTCGAAGTTCCCAGTGTATAGTCATATATATTCATCCATGTTCCTTTCTTTCGTCATCAAATTTATTGTCCTCTATTCTTTGAATATATCCTTACCAGCAGAGCTTCTTGTGTTGGATTGCGTCGATAGTTCTTGTTGGTATTTGGTCTATTCTTCTTATGTTGTTCTATGCACACATATGTCGTCTCTATAGCATTGCCGCTAAAGCCCAACCCTTCGCATTTTTTTTACAAAATACAGATTATGCTATTAGATCGCCTATACACAAATAGCAGTGTCAAGAACTTAACTGAAACCTTCTCCGAAATTAAACATTTAAAACGGTAATATTTGGAAAACAATTATTAAGAATTTTTAACATAGTTATTTTTTTCAAAATCCCTTATACTACCGCATGATAAAATGATTGTAGTCACATTTCTAACACTCTATGGATTGAAATAGAATCTTAACAAGACATTTCATAGACACCAGATTTGCAAAATATGACAAAGTAAAAAAAATCTATCACGCATTTCGGCAAAGGATACATTTCTTCCAATACCACGAAGCTTAAGATTACTGATATGTAAATTATATGAGTATAACATAGTCCTGATATCGAAATAGCAAATTCCTACAAAAGTTATTTTCATGCATATGCATAACCTGTAAAATTTGATGAAACAATTTATATAGGGAAGACCTGCGCAGTACTGCCCTATGTTGAAAGTGGAGCGTGTGAGTTGCAGGTAGGAAAAATTATATGTAAGGCGACTTGCTAATTGCTATACATCCATAACAACTGCATGGAACCAAAATTTCAAAGTGAGAATTTGACACTTTGGGGTGATGGGCTGCATTATTAGAAAAATATCGTATAGCCAGATTTCATACCTGAACAACGCGTAGGTAAAGTGCCTTTTATGTAAAATATTATAGTTCACAATGTCAAAATGGTGTTAATTCTTGCTACTGCTTTTCAACATATAAGTGAGGGCTTATTAGATTATGTACGACTTCTAGAAAAATAAGAAAACGTTTTAAACCAGCACACAAATAATTTCAGAAGTTTAAAACAACGTTTAGTTTTTTACAAATAATTCGGAAACTATTAACATTTAAGACACTTTAAAAATATATTCATAAAAAGAAATAATTTTCCAATAAAAAACTCATCAAAAAGAACTCATAATTCGCCGTAACAAGTAAAAAGATTCTTTATACTATTAAATAATAATTTAAAATTTTTAAAAAATTATGACATTTAATGTTTATTCATCTTAAAGGCAAGTGACACGTAAAGACAAATACCCGCAAGACGACAGTATGATACGCACGTGATCCAGCAAAAGCTTGACTGTTATTGGCCAGCCGGTAATTAACAGCTTGCCCATGTGAGTGTAGTTTTTTTGCAGGAGCGCATTCAGTTAGCACTGACAGCCGTCTTATTTTGTGATTTAACGTGCTTTATTTTTGTTAAAAACTATTGTTCTTCTTCATCTCAAAAGTCTTTGCCATTGTTTCTTGTGACGTCTGTTAGGAGTTTTGTGTATATGATCTGTTAGGTAAGTAAGTAATTAAAATTATTGCTTTATTAAAACGTGATTCGTTTTTTACGCACTTTCTATCATCCGTCAGCCTAATACAAAAGTTCGCTAAATACAAACTTATCATTAAAATTAAAGGATTTAAAATGGCGCATTTTAAAAAAGCTTACGACTTTTGTTATTTAAGGTTTGATTTAACGAAAATTCGATACTGGAGGATTTTACATTTTTAATTGAAATTTATTCAGAATCATCGAAAGGCAAAAAAATAACAGAAAAAAGTATTGTTTTATTGTGAAATTAAATATTTGTATCTCACGTTTATTATACAATATTAAGGAAATCATCCTTAATATATACAAGCATGAATTTCAAGATAATCCTGCGTTACCATTGGCTGATATAGAGCAAAGAGCAGCCGATAAAGCCGGAGTATCTGCTAGTAGTGTTTTTAAAACAGTTAAAGAATACCAGGATACACATTCATTATCTGTTCGAAATGCACGCCGCAATGATAAGAGCAGCCTCGATTATGTCGGCGACTTTGACAAAAACGCAATAAAAAGAAAAGTACATGGATTTTTTTTTAAATGAAAATTGACAAAATATTACAAGAAGTCAACGGCGACACAGATTTATTGACTTTTAAAAGGACTACATTCTACATTCTAAAATCATTAAATTTTAAATTTGAAAAACGTGGAAGAAATAGCATTTTAATGGACAGGGACGAGATTGTAATACGGAGAAAGAATTATTTGACCCAAATTAGACGCTATAAAAATGAGAAGACAACAATTTATTATTTGAATGAAACGTGGATAAATTCCAGAGTTACAAAGCTAAAAATATGAGTTGATAAATCTATCAAATCTTCAAGACAGGCTTTTCTGGATGGCCTTTCAACAGGTTTAAAAAATCCGTCAGGTACTAATTTTTTTAATAACAATTTGTTTGCGATGTCCTAAGTTTGTTAATAAAAGGTTTCCAGTCCAAGGGTATAAACGGGCAGAACAGATTTGAATGTAGATGGAGATGACGTCGAAGTTTTGTATAATAATATAACCTTACTTTTTGTCTTATTCAAATTACATTAAATGGATTCTTTTGTTTTAATACAAGACTAGATGTTTTATAATTATTATCCATCTTATATTTGTTCATTTAAATATGCCATATAATTGTTGTCTACCAAGATGTCCATGGGTTTTCAAGAAACAGAAAATTGTCATTCGTTTATTCTCTTTTCTTTTAACAAAGAGGAAAAACCCTTGAAAAAAATAAAATTTTGATTATTAAGGTGCATTTATAAACATCGCCAAAACTAACGATTTTTCCTAGCCCTAGCACGGAACGCGGGGGTAAGTTTATAAATTCAGTTTTATACTCTTATCGTCTCTACAGATACTTTTTAGACCAAGTTTTAGCCCACGGGGAAACTAATTCATTTTTTAATTGCATAAGGTCCATTTTGTAATAAATAAAGTAGATATTAATAAATTTCCGCTAAATTTCCTTGCACTACTTTTTTTCCAATACGAATTACAACGGGAACAGCTGATTGACAAGGATAAGAATACCAAAGATCGAATGTGGAACCTCTGGTTAGAAATTGCAAAACCAATTTATAGCATGTGCTCTATTGCAATGTGTAAATAATTATTGCAATTTTAACTAAACTTCACTTTATTTGTAAAAAAATAATTTATTCAAATGTATAATTTATCTTAAAATATAAATATTTCCACTTCTTTTAGGAAAAGGAAAAAAACTGATCATTTGCAATATTGGCATGAGGAAATGGATGGTAAATCTTTTGAAAATTGGTTTCCGAAAGTATTCCAACCTTGGAAGAAAACTCGGTAATTGTTATGGACAATGCACCATCATATTCATACAAACTGGAGAAAATGCCTTCCTCTGCTGCTAAGAAGTCTGATATTAAAAACTGTCTGCGCTCAAAAAAATGCCTTATGAAGAGTTATTCTTAAAAGCACAACTTTTAAAAATTGTAAAGGAACACAAAAAAGCTTATGATAAATATATAGTCTATGAAATGGCTAAAGCCCAAAATAAAATCATATTGAGGTTGCCACCATATCACTTCGAGCTCATTGCGATAGAGCTTGTGTGGGCAGACTTAAAAACTTATGCAGCAGCTAAAAACACCACTTTTAAATTCGCTGATATAAAAAATGTATTTAGTGAAGCGTTTAGTGAATAACGATTACTCCTGGAAAATAGAAAAAATGTGTCCAGCACGTTACCGAAAAAGTCAAACCAAAAATGTGGGAATTAAATAATTTGAACGAAGTACAAATTAAACCACTTGTAATAAACTTTGAGGATAGTAGTACGAGTATCATGTACTTCTGAAAACTTCTTTGTACACGGCAGTGACACGTTGGAAGTGCAGAAGAATTTGACGTTGATTCTGACTGATTAAGTGATTTTAATTTTTTTTTTATAATGAAAATACCATTTTAGTTATATTTTTATTTTAATATTCATAGATACTCGTGTATTTTAACTTTAGAAACAAGTTTTAATTTTTGTTTGTATTTAAATACCTGTATTTTAAATAAAGATTATTTTAAAAAGTTGCTAAATTTTTCGTTCTTTTCTATTAAGGAAAAAAGTTTCTGAAAAATCAATATTTCGAAAAAAAACAAACCGCTTAGTTAAACATGTTTAAAAAAGATGTATCAGTTGCTGTCACTTATACATAAAAAGTTGTTAAAAACAAATCTTTTAATGTGATGCTAATGCGCGGGCGGATCTATTAGTAATTAATTTATATTTTTTTGTCTAATGGGCTAAAACTATGTTATTAGTAATTTTTTAAGGGTTTTTTTAGTACTTTATATCTAATATCTAATTATTATATAAACAGCGTTAGTGATGTAAAGTTTTTCAACAAAAAAAACACACACAGGAGGCATCCCAGACTACAATATATATACATATATATACATATATATACATATATATGTATATATATGTATATATATATATATGTATTATTATTATTATTATATAAATACATAGATATATATAACATACACATGCACCGATGTTCACTGCATTTCTATTTCATTTATATACTGCATACAATTCCGCGTTGCTCAATCAAAAGTTTACATTTAATATGCTCTTTAAATTTATTATAAGAGAACTCTTTTACATTGTTAGGTAGCTCATTCCAAAGATTAACAGCAAGAAATGAGAATGATTTTTTAAATTTGGAAGTTCGGTGCTTAGGTATGCAAAATTTGTTGATGTTTCTTGTATTGTACGAATGGAGAATATTATCAAAAATTGTTCTCAGGTAAGGCGGTTGACCAGTTTTTAAAACTCTATAAATAAAATTGTACATATGATATTTTCTACGATTCTTCATATTTAAAGCTGAGATATTATTTAAATATGGAGTTATATGATGTCTAAACGGTATATCGTAAGCAAACCGCATGCCCGAATTCTGTAATTTTTGTATCGTGTTTGCCACTTGCATCGTTAGAGAGTCGCCATAGACAATATCTCCATAGTCCAACAAAGACAGTATTAAACTGTCACACAAGTAATATTTTGTTTTGGATGGTAGTAATCGTTTGAGGCCATAGATTTTTTTAAGATGCATATAGGCGATTTGAAGCTTTTTTTTAACATGCGAATCGAACTATAAGGATGAGTCAAATATAATAATAATATTCATCCACTCCTGTACCTAGGCCTCTCTCAGAATTTTCCATTGCTCTCAATCTTTTTGAGTCCGCCCTATGCTTCTATTCGTCTGCCTCGGTCTCCATTTTGTGATCCTTTTCGTTCATCTGTTGTCCTTTTGTCTGGCTATGCTTCCTTAACGATGTATTTACCCTCTGTTCTTCTCCTGCCTTTGTTTTTTTTTAATTCTAAGTGAGATACCCAGCATGACTCGTTTGTGATGTCCTAAGTTTGTTAATGAAAGGTTTCCAATCCAAGGGTATAAACGGCCAGAACACAGATGTTATTAACTTTTAAATTAATAGGAAGAGTGTTCTTCTTAAATTTATACCGTAATTTTCCAAAGGCTATGCATAGTAGTATTATTTGCCTAAAAGTCGACGGCAGTCTAATAAGTCGGGTCTATCTTTTTATCACAGACAAACTTTTCTAGTGTTATTTTCGTCAAGCCTACGTATCTTAGTTTAAAATTTAGTAGTCCTTAGGAAATCTGAAAAGGTCTTATATGTTTCATTTGCTGAGAAAGAGAGCAAATATAATTTCCAGTGGCTATAAAATATCTGCATTTGTATGTCTACTAGAACAAAGGTTGGTTTAGAATTGTTAAAAATAAAATTCAAAATGTGTTTAAAACGTCAAAGTCAAAATGTGATTACCTAATTACTAATATATAACTAGGTACCCCGAAAAAAATATTTGTTTAAAAGTAATAATTGCCTCAAGTTTAGCTCATTTTGTTCTGCTTCATTATAATACATTAATTACCAATCGAATAATTTTTGAGGCAATTTTATTTAAAACATTGTTTGGTTTACTCACCTCTGTAAATTTAACTTAATGGTTGTCACCTCGGATGTCACATTTTCTAGGAGTATTTGTGAGTGTCAAAAATCATTACCGTAAAATCTGAAGTAAAACGGAAAGCAAAAAACGTTTTGCGGGTATTTTAAATGTTCAAACAAAGAAAATGGTGCTAAATTTAGTAAGTTATTTCGAGGAGGAGCAAAGAAAATGTAACGAAAACGGTAAAGTGATAAATCCACACTCTGTTCAGAAAAGTTGAACATAAGAACCGTACAAAGGATTTTTCAAAAAAACTGGGCTTAAATCTTTTTCAAAAGAATCTGCAATAGAAGAACTTTGTTTGACCTACAACATGTAGCAGGTCAGCGAATCACCTGTTTAAGAAAATATGTTGAAAATTTGAATTCAAAATAAAGGAAAGTTATTTTTTTTCGACGAAAACATGAGTTTTTTCCAACGGGAGTGAGTCGAAATCCTGGCGAGATAATTTGGCTAAATCAGTTAAAAGAAAAAAAGGTTGTGGCTCGGGAAAAAGATTTATGGTTTTGCATGCTGGTTCATCTAGTGGATTTGTTTCTGGGACAAACCTTATATTTTCATCCACATCGAAAAGTGCTGATTACCACGACAGCATGAATAATGAATCTTTTGAAAAGTGCTAAGGCTAAGGAGAATGCTTATTTCATATTTAGACAGACCCTCATTAATCGTTTTGGGCAATGCGTCATATCATTCTAGAATTTTAAACAAACAACCAAATTCATCGTGAAAAAAAGTGACATTTTTCAGGTGGATATTAAAAAAATCAAAATCCCTCTTTAAATTTATAAAAAGCAGAACTGCTTTCAATAGCAAAATCTTTAAAAACACAAAAAATTTACGCGGTGGATGACATTTTGAGCGAACATGGACATGAGTTGTTGCGCTTGCCTCCTTACCACTGCCAATTTAATTATTATGTTGGAGCAAGACTTAAGTTCTAAAGGTATAGCAAGACTCTTTAGATCGTATATCAAAGGACAATTGGAAACGGGTAATAGAACATACCGAAAATGTAATTATGGAGTGGTGGGATCCAGAAAAACTGTTAGATGTCCAATAATCCACAGCTTGTGTATGAAAAAAGATAGCAAACATGACATCTTTTTCTACCTTGCATAGTGGAAATAAATGTTTCTGGAATAATTTTTTTTATCTTTAAGTAGCTGGTAGTTAAAAAAATGTTTTTATTGAAAAGAAAAATACAAAAAAAAACTATTCAAAAACAGGTTTTTTTTTTAAATTTTGTTTTCATTTTTTTCATCTTCAGGAGCTGCCCGATCATTTTAGAACTGCCTAGTATAGATGGTGAATAACACATTTCAAAAACATTATGTACTTTTTTCCACATGATGAAAAAATTCAGTACATACGAAACTTGACCTTTCACGTCAATTGGCAATTTTTTTTGTGGCGAAAACGTCATATACATCAACCAAAGATACAGGTTAGTTCAATGAACTTTTCACTAGGTGGGGTTTGTGTCTTATACATTTTTATACACGAAATATGTATGGGTATACTCTGCCTCCGTATATGTAATGGCAACAACGCGAGACGAAATATTTTTATCGCATACACATATCTCACTGCTAAAAAATATTAATTTTGTAGTAGCAGCAGAGTTGAATAATAATGTCTCTTGATGTCTACGGATATTTTTACAAAAACTTGTTGCCAACGAAAATGAAGTTACTATTGTAATCTAATATTATAAAATTATTTTTGTTAACTAAAATCGATAAAAAATCTAAAAAGTTTGATTTTGATTAAAAATACAACCCCCAGTAAAACAGCGAAAATATAATCAAACGAGACGGTATAAAATAAAAAGGACTATAATACAAAACACCGCCGAAATATGAAAAGATAGGAGAAAAGAAAAAATTAACATAATATAAGGTAAAAATTAAAAGTTTAAAAGAGAAAAACTGTGCATTTTTTTAATAGAAATCAGTTACAGAAAAGAGAGACAAAAAAATCTAAACAGACTGAAGAAAATAAAGGGATTAAAGTGGTGTAAGAACGAAAATAAGAAAAATGACCGAGAAATAATAAAACACCAAGTAGGAAAAAGAAAAAAGCTATAAACGACAGATTGGTTGAGACTGTTAGATTAGACATAGATAAAAGACGAAGTAAGTAACAGCATAACAAATAAAATGCACCAATTTCTGAAATTAAATTCTTTTACTTAATTTTATTTTTGTTTGACTAATGTATTTTTATCACAATGTGAAGAAGGAATATATCTTTTATTACTCGATAGAAGAATAATTGAATTCAGGTTTCTCCACAGTATAATTCTCTCATCTGAGTAATTTATAAATTTACTTTTAAATTCGCCCACAATAGGGTTTCCATCTCCCCGGATTTGCCCGGACATGTTTGGGTTTCTAAGGCGTCCGGGAACGTCCGGGCGGATTTCCAAAAAATGTCCGGGTTAATGTTGAAAATCATAGTTTTAATAATAGGTATAACATTACATCAGCAAAGTTCATAAATTTATATAATCTCAACTAACTCGACCTTCGACAACTCGTGATGGCGCGCAACCAACATTACAGATTGGCCAAATCCGCTATATCAACGAAGTTCTACAAAGCGCGTTTTCGTTTCGTTTCGCCCATCTCTATGCGAGTGTTTTTGGTTTGTATTTTACTCGGGGATTCCCCTTTATAACCGAACGGCTCGAACGGTTTTGTTTTGACCAATCAGTGCATTCTGTGCATTTGGTTTTTTGTGGTTTGTGTTTTTACATAGTACATCAATATATTATTTTGAGAGTTAATTATGCCAAAACGAAAGTGCGTTGTTTCGGATGAAATGCTTAATACATTTCCTTCTTTTAAAAAGGGAAAGTCGAGTTTTGAAGTAATGTGTAAGATATGCAGTGTAAATCTTAGCATTGCACACAAAGGCAAAAAAGACATCGAGGACCATATAGCTACTGAAAAACATAAAAAGAACTTGAAAAGTCAGGCAGGTCAGTAAAAAAAAAACTAGTTAACGGTGTTAGAAAATCTAAATTATATTTATTATAATTTTAGGCACATCCAAACTAGACGTTTTTGTTAAGGCAACAAGTAAAGATAATGAAAAACTTGTTAAGGCAGCTGAAGCAACACTAGCATATCATACAGTCAAACATCACCAGTCATTTAATTCAATGGATTGTACAACTAAGATCCACAAGAAGATGTATCAGGACTCATCAATTTTAAAATCAGTGACTTGCGGCCATACGAAAGTTGAAGCCATAGTAAATGGAGTACTCGGACCGTCAACAGTAAAAGCTATCACAAATCAGATTAGTGGTATTTCGTTTATTGGAATTTCTACAGATGCCAGTAACCATAATACAATTAAGATGTTTCCTATATTAATTCAATATTTTGATTTTAAAAAAGGGGGAATACAGATTAAACTAGTTGATATATGTAGCTCAGACAACGAAACATCGGAGACTGTTACAGACCTTTTATATTCCGTACTGGAAAAACTTAAACTTACTACAAAGTGCATTTCATTTTCTGGTGATAATTGTAACACCAACTTTGGTGGAATTAACAGGGCTGGTCAAAATAATATTTTTAGCAGATTAAAATCTAAAATAAATAATAATCTAATCGGCATTGGATGTCCGGCTCATATCATAAATAATGCGGTTCAGACCAGTTGTGACATCTTGCCAATTGACATAGAAAGTATAGTTTTAAAGCTGTTTAATTATTTTCACATTTTTACAGTTAGAGTGGCCTCTTTAAAACAATTTTGTGATTTTATTGACACAAATTACATGCAATTGTTATACCATTCCAAAACTAGGTGGCTTTCATTATTTCCGGCTATTGAAAGAGTGCTCAAGATGTTTGACGCTTTGAAGTCGTATTTTTTGTCTGAAAAAACTCCACCCTTTATTATTAAATCATTTTTCGAAAATTTATTTTCTGAAGCTTATTTATATTTTGTTCATTCTTTGATGTCAGTGTTTCACCAAAATATTGAACGTATTGAACGCGCTGATAATTCCGTTGTCGAGGTACTAGTCATTCTTGAAAATGTTATTGAGAACCTAACTAACAGATTAAAAACTAGGTTTATCCCACTAAAAGTCCGTGACATTTTAAAAAAAGCTTCAGAAGAAGGTTTTGAAACAGAGTGCGATATATTTAGAAAAAATATATTTTGTATTTATGAAAAAGCTATCGATTATGTCAAAATTTGGATAAAACCTCTTGAACAGTTTAAATGTTTTAAGTGGATGAACTTAAATAATTTGGAGGCAAAAGACTGGGAGGTGGACATTTTACCATCCATAAACTATCTTTTAGAAAAAGGCGTCAATATTGACGATGCAAAGTTTTTTGACCAATACTTTTCCTTAAAACAATTTATAACTAACAGTTTTTCTGAAGAGCAGCATGATTTGTCAGCTCATAAAAAGTGGGTTATTTACTTTCAAAGTTGTGTATCAATTGAAGTATTTTCGGAACTATTAAGTCTATGCGAATTTTTTTTCTCCATCACGGCACACAATGCAAATGTTGAGCGTATATTTTCATTAATTGCTGCCCAGTGGACAAAGGAACGCAGTAGGCTAACCCTTGATTCAATAAAAGGGATTATATTGACAATTTTTAATTATGATATGACCTGCAGTGAATTTTATGATTTTATTTTGTCACCTGAAAATATGTCTGTCCTAAATCAAATTCAGAAATCTGAAAAGTATCAAATAAAATAAGGAAATTTGGCACCTTTTTTTATGAAATCATTTTTTTTTTGATCCTATGTTTTGCACTGTTCTATCTTTTGTTCCTATTTTTGTTCCGTCTTTTTTTTAATAATAAATGTTTATTTAAGTTTTACTTTTGCTCAAAATAAATAAGTAAGTACGTTAATTTATAGTTTTATTGTTTTAGTTAAAAATGTATACTACTATATCAGTTTTATAAAAGAGTCCGGGTTTCGTCCGGGTTTTAGGTCTTAAATGTCCTGGGTTTTAAAAAACTGATATGGAAACCCTCCCACAAACATCCTCCTTTTACAGTCAATCAAGTTCCATTGAAGTCCTTTTACTTCTTCTAGGTGAAGAGTTCGATGTCTTGACCTCAGCAGAGTACATTTCGCACTATGTCTTGCTCTAAAAAAAATTTAGAATGAAAACCTTTTAACGGGATACGATGACTAAATCTCAAGAGAAGTGAAACATTAAAAAAGTTGAAATGTAACTTTTAGTTACCTTAAATTGCTCTCGTAAAGCGGCATTTTAATTGTGGCAGTGAATTCTACTTGAAGTTTATAATCTGTTCCTACCAGGGGCGTGCGGTGAAATTTTTAGAAAGGGAAGCAATTTTTAGAAACTTACCTATTTGTATGTAATTCGATTCTTCGATCATTTTTTGCAAATTCGTCAATGACGTCATCATAAAAACGTCGATGCTCCGACATATTTTGGAGAAGTTTATTTTCAATGGACAACAGCGATGTATGCGAAAGTCTCTCCTGCCCCGTTGAATTTGTCACGAAATTTTTTATACGTTTAAGTGTTGAAAAATTGTGTTCTACTGATGAACTTGTGGCAGGTATTGTCAATACAAATTCACACAATTTCGACACTTCGGTGTAGGCATCTTCCAGCTCCTTGTCTTTTAAAAATTGCTTTAGTTCCTTAGCGTTATTTTTTGCGCTAATGTCATCAGTTTCGTAAATCACTTTTAGTTCAGATCGCAGTAACACTCGGTCGAAGAACTGAAGAAGAAGAGATTTAAACGCATAAAAGTTTTTCCTTTAAATGCAAAAATTGAAGAAGAGATTTAAACGCATCTCTCTGGAAAAGTTTTTAACCTTTAAATGCATCATATCAAAATTGCAAAAAGCAATATCATATGTTTTAGTTTGTAATATATTAAAAACATTGTCCGAGAATGGAAATATTTCTGAAAATATGTTCAACAAATAATTAAAATTAAACTCTCGTTTCAAACAGTTTAAATTTATTGCCGTTAATTTTCTATTATATTCTCACGTTAGTTTTCATTTAACACAAGTTGCTTATATTTGATCGATTATTTCAAAAAAAACAGCCATCCACTCTTTAATGTGATTGATGGACTGGGATAAAACTAAATTTAACTTATGAGCAAAACAATGGACAAACACAGCACTTGGGAAAGTTTCTCGAACTTTAGCTTGCAGACCAAATTGTCCTGCCATCACTGCAGCTCCATCATAGCTTTGAGCAACTATTTTTTTCTGTCCATTAATTTCTTTAGTAACGTTATAAACTACGGTATATAACGCATCTGCTGTGCGATTTTCGGACACATTCTTAAAACCTAAAAATCGCTCTTGAATACTTCCGTGTCTTTCCACAGATAATTGGCTAAAATTAGTGATATCAGTTGTTCCGTCCAGAAAAATAGCAATGAACCGCACCTCGCCAATCTCCTGCTTAATTCTTTTTAGAATAATGGCAACAGCGGAAATTAAATCATTCTGAATTCGATTCGACGTTCCGCAAAAAACGATAGAAAATTTCATCTATTTGAAGAAACCCTTGTTTCGCATGACCTCTAAATTCCAATTCGTGCTGTCCGAGAAAACAAACAACATCGATAAGTCTTCTTAATATTTGCCTATTTTTATCGACTAGTTCATTGTGTTGGCGGTGACTAATTTCCAACTGTTTATTAAGGGCGTGTTGTTCAATTCTGGTTTTGCGGAAGACTTTTTCTTTTATGACGGCCTGTAAATGCGCTTTGGACATAATCTGTCTTTTTACAGCTTTATGGAAATTGTTTAAATCGGAAAAACCAGTTTTATTTCAGAGACCTGTTTCATTTTCAAAAAGTAAACATGGCCAACAAAATAATTTACTTATATTTTCATACCCTGTTAGCCATTTAAATTGTTCGTATTGTTTTTCCGGACAAAAATGTCTAATACAGTTTTTCATTTTCGTGGTTAAATTTTTCATAGGCGGTTTTGCCCTTCCTTTGGAAATTATTTGAAGCTTATAGCGAAGTTTAACGTTGAAAATCCTTTTATTATTAAGACACACACCACACATGCACACACACTCTTCTTACTAAATGCTCCCAACATTTTCAACGTTATTAGCGACAGCCGAAGTTGACGGTATTTGTATATCCACGTTCGTATTATTGTCTTCCATATCGCACCATACACGACGCGACGTACGTATCACACAACACACGGATAGCCGTTCAAAAAAGAACCTACTCCAACGATAGCTTCCGACACCACTTAAAGCACGCGACTGAAATGCAAAAATTGCAAACAGCCGGTGGAAAGTTCAATAACCTCTAATTCGATTCACAGGAAATCAAGCATACAAGACTTGGCTGGGTCGGAGTTAAGGCCTCATTTATTATGGGGGCTTGATAATTAAGATAATATTTTAGCATTTTTAATATAAACTAAATTAGTTGTTTTCTATATCAAAAATTACATTTTAGAAGTTGTTTTGTAATTTTTTTTGGGGAAGCACTGCTTCCCTTGCTTCCATGGACCGCACGCCCCTGGTTCCTAGGCGACGTCATGCTGGCGGTGGCATACAATATTGTTTTAGGGGCTTATGCTTAACAGTAGAACTAAACTTTTTATCTCACAATCCACCATTACGATTTCATTTTAGTTGATGATAATGCACGACGCCATAAAACTGCCTTTGTTAATGAAAGCAAATAGAATCCCTAGAATTTTGTCTCAAATTTGCGTATACAAAATGTTTTTAACTATTTAACAAACGGTAAAGGAGAAGGGAAATGGGACCGATTAACACAACAATTAATTTTATCAATCCAACGACTCAAAACTGCTTTTAATTCTTATGATTTGTTTATGTGATGTTTTAATCATAAAAAAATCACCCTCCAAGAATTTGCCATATCATCACGCGTTAGGGTCCCTAGAAGTCGAAAAATATATTTTTCAAATCTGTCGGTCTGTTTCTTCGAGGTATAAAAAAAAACTATTTATTTGATTGACTTTAAATTTTAGCCACACATAAAAGCTTATAAAAGGATGATATAGTAACATTTTGGTGATAATCCAACATGTCGGAACAAAATGGCGGCCTAATATAATGTTTAAAAAACATAATAAAAAATTGCTTATCCAATTGACCCAAAATTCTGCAGAAAATTTGACTGTGACATGACGATGAACTGGTAAAATTTTGGTACAAATCCAATATGATGAAACAAAATGGCGGCCTAATAAAATCTTAAAAAAAATATTCCTAATTACTACTATTCTAATTTACTACAATTTTGCATAGGAATCAAATGTGACATAGGGCTAAACTGGTACAATTTGGTAAGGAGCTTTTATGGTGAAACAAAATGGCATCTAATTAAGTGTTTAAAATGTCAGTATCAAGTTCAAATAGGGATAAACTAATAAATAAAAATAAATAAATAAATTTGCCTATCTTATGTGGTGAAATAAAATGCCAGACTAATTAAATGTCGGAAAATTCTGCTTCCTACAATAAAGATTTTCTTTTCACGGAGAAAAATAATAAATGTTTTAATTCATTTTTTTAAAGTTCAATAAACTAAATAGAAATAAAAAAGATAAACAAATGTATGTTTATCAATCTCCATTTTTTTTACGATGAAAGTTCCAGGAAAAATCAATTTACCGATTTTTTAACTTTATTAAAGTGAAGAAAAACGTTTTCCAATTTGTATTGATTTATTGAGCCTAACTAGTAGTACTTTTAATAAGCATACTTTTCTACTTATGATACTGAAAACATTACCATCATCACCTAAACAAAACTTTAGAAGTGAACCACGACTTGCTAAATTATATGCTATATATGATTTTTTTTAATTCTGCAAACGTGTTGCGTTTTACCCTGTATAATTGACAAACTGTTTTCTTAAACAGGTGCATTCTAAGAGTCATATTTTTGAAGGTTTAGGCATAATTTTACTGTTTGCCGTATTAAATTTTGTCTAGTCATAGTCGAGATGTTGAATATCAAATTTTGACTGAAAATGTGGTAAGCCGATAATTATAAACGGCAATTTAGTTGTTTGAGATAAATTGCAATTTATAGAATTTGTATAAAGTACTTGTTACCCAGTAATTATTTGCACGTATAAATCATGTTATCTGCCTGTAGTGGAATTCTGTATGAGAGAAGTTCTGGGTAAATTAAAATTAACCGATTTTTTGCATTTCCACCCTTAAAGGATTGAAATGTGTTTTAATAATTTTTACAATACACCTTCAATTTAGGGGGATTTTAAGCGATTCTTCCATCAATGGTTAAACATCAATTTCTGCATTTTTTAAACATTTAAACTGGATTATGTAATATATTTTTTAAATAATTACATAAAATAACCATTTCTGACAAAATCGCAACCGAACCCGTCGTTTTAACTTGCATTGAAAGATACGTAATAATCTAAATCTGAACGGAAGAAAAGAAGAAACCCTCGAAGTCGCAACGTGATATGTTATTTATCCAAGACGAAAACTATTTTATTGTTGAAATTTCATCAACGGACTGTTGCTTTTCGCAAGGTTAATTTTATATTGCCTGTTACAGGGTTACCGAAAGAAATGCCTAGTTTATGCATTTTGGTACCAAAGTGTACACTAAAAATGTAGTTTACAAAATTGTATTATTAATTTCCACTTTTTTATTATCATATTACATAACAAACGAGGTGTTAGAAGAGTTTCACGCATAGGGTACCCTATTTTTCCTACAACCGTAAAGAATCTTCAGTAAGAATTTTATTTACCTTTTAGCTGTAGATATGAAAAAAATTGTTTTAAACACTAGTGTCGAAAAACAAAATAATATATTTCATTAAATGTAAATAATATAAGTTAATAGTAGGCTTTGCTTTTTGAACATTCATTTGATCATCATCTTTCAAATATTGTCGTGTTGAGAAGTGTTTATCAACATACATGATGCCTGTGATATAAGGTAGTTTCTAGCTGAGTTAACAGTGCGATTTGTTACCGATTTCGTATGTGCTCATAGGAAAATTTAATAATTACTTAGTACTGTTATAAATACACGTTTCATTTTCTATCCACGACAATTTTCACGTGTAACTATGAACACGGGCTCAGCTACTATGTAAAAATAGATATAGGTCTAAAATTTTTCAAAATATTTTCTTATTAAATTTTCTTTTTTTTTAACACTTTTTGTTATTGCCAAGGTCAGGGTATAGTATTTAGGCATCCCAGAGTGAAACATTGTCCTGTTAGAAATAAATTCAGTTATAGTTAATCGAAGAAACCTCTAGGATATATAAGTAGCGGTTTAGGGAAAAATTTCCTCATAAATGCTGCAAATAAGTTGCGTATCAAAAATACAAAACAAGTAATGCTCTAAGGAAATATCTTTTTAGTGCTCTCATAAAAATTAATTTGAAGCAACACGTTGAAACATTTATTTTACCATGGGTTTTCAAAAAATTGTAGTGAATGGTATCCGAATACAAAAATCTTGGTTCGTTGCTTATTTTGTAATTTTAAATCTTCTTAGAGAACATATTATAAAATTAGATTAGGAAATATGTATTCAACACCATATCCATCCTAATTTCCCCAAGAGATGCCCAAAAGAAACCGATCACAGCTAGACGATGCTAATATAACTTCCCCCAAGGGCAAATGAAACCAGTGAGGCGTATTTCCTTGAGCCGTTGTCGCCTCAAGACGCCAAATCCTTGGATAACTCCATCGAATCCCAATTTTGATATAAGTCTGTTCGCGTTAACCCTTGGTTTATTTTCGGCATACATTTTTCTGGATAAAGTATAAAGTGGATTGAGTTAGTTTGCAAGTTTAAATATGAATCATGTTTGGGTCATGATAAGATATCAGATAGTAATAATAAATTATTATAAATTAATTAATATAATTGATATTTGATAAATATTTTGTGTTTAAATTTTAATTTAGATTGAATTCTATTTTGAATCACGAATTAAGAGCTTAAGTTTTAATAAATTGAAATACTAAGGAATAAAATTAAAAAATCGGTAAAATTTCCTTTACCCGGAACCTTCCTCGTTATGAATCTTTCCTTTTATTAGAAACAGGTGACCCAATTTAGTTTAGTCATTTAATAACACATATAAATGCACAATCTTTTCAAATACTTTTATCGGGGGCCATTTTGTTACATTGTATTGGATCCCTACCAATATTTTATTAGTTTCTACCTAAGCCACTCTTAATTTTTAGGCATAATTTAAAATAAATTTAATGAGTGGTTTTTACATTAACACACACCGCTATTTTGTTAAGTCGTCTTGAATGAGTACCATATTTAGTTTTTCTGCAAAATGTAAAGTCAATTGAATAAGAATTATTTTACATTGTTTTTTTTAAATTTCATTTAGCTGCCATTTTTTGGCCATCTTGAATTCGCACCACAACTTTACCAGTTTATCTCTATATCACACTTCATGCTTGCACAAAAGTTGGAATTAGTCTAATAAGTAGTTTTTTCAGGTTAATTATTTAAATATTATTATATTAGGCCACTCTCTTGGATTCATATCAAAATGTTACCTTGTAACAAGAATGACTAATGTTTAGATTTAATTTATACACTGTTACAAAACAAGCAAGTTCCCACTGACGCAGCATTCGCTTAACATATACATATTGTAAATTATAAATAAAATTATGATTCGTTTTTAAGCGTTTATACCGTTAGTTTGATTTTTGATTTTGTAAATAAAAATATTTTTTAAAAAGTGAATTTTAACAACAGTGTTACAACAAATTGGTGTAGTCGTGGTAAGATCTGGCAACGTTGACAGAACAAGATTACTTTAACTGGCAACGGTTGATTCCAATCCTTCAACCAGAAGAACAAGGAAGCTTCATTTTGCATTTTGTGACACTATCAACTTGGCAAAACACACGTCTACGGAAGGAACACCTAGTGAAGCCTGATAGAACCAACTGCCTTTATATTTTTAGCCTTAAAAAAACTATTTTTAAAACATTAATTTTATTTAAATATAAATTATAACTTTAAATCAATAATCAAAGGTACAAGTCTACTGTATAAAGTCTATGCCGATTCTGAATGTCGCTTATCACAGTCGTTGAATATATCGGCGAAACTGCTTAGCTTTCAACTGTTAACTCAGCTTGGTTCCTATGAGAACGCATTGAAGAACACTTTAAGACACACATAACTCATACATACCTAGAAGGAACTCGAGGGTGGAACCATTTCAGTTTTGTCAACAGGTCCCTTGTTCTGTCTTCTTAAAATCTTGGGTTCTTGTGGTGCTTGAAACTGAAGTTCATGGAACTTGTCTAATGGTATTTTTCGAGTTTAAGCTTCTTAACTTGAAGTATTGGCACATTAATTATTTTAATGTCTTGCAAAGTTACAGGGTGGCCATGAAAATTTTTTGGAGGCACAACAAAAAGGAATGTTCTTTCTATAGATGCAATTTTATTTTCAATATAGCTGGTTTGGATTTTCTGATGTTCGGGAAGAAATCGATTTCTTCCACAATTACACATAAGTAACATGAACTGATACTTGCGGCATTGGCCTCAGCGTTTTGTAGAGACAGCAATGACGTGACGTAGTAAGGAATTGCATGTGTAGATAGAAGGCGATTGTTCTTGCAAAGGTAATTTGGCTAGAGGTCAAGGCAATTTTCCTTTTGGTACCTGTACTGGTCTATGTTTAGGACAAGTTCAATTGAGGGTAAAATAATAATGGATTGATTTTTATTAGAAATGGAAAATAAATCATAATACTCAAATAGATTTGCATGCACCAGTGGAAATACTAGCGAAAAAACGATTTTATTTTCTATTGCAAAAACGTTTGTTTCTACTACACTGTAATACTTAAAATAATCTTTTTCGGAAAATAGTAACTGAAGGTGATTATGTGATTTTTCAAATTGTTTTACTATAACCTGTAATTCGTTTGGAGATATTATATTACGATGTAGAATTTTAAGAGCAGCAAAATTAATAGCGTTTGCTATATCGTTTAGAAAATTTAGTAAGGAATCTAAGTTAAATTTAATCTGGTGTAATATTTCGTGTATTTCTAAATAATGCACGTAATTGGAATTTTGATTAATTTCGAGTTCTAAGATATTATTGTGAATTTTGTTTGCGTCTTCTTGATCTAGATTTCCTGTAATATTTTTAAAGTTTATTAATTAGATCGCTTTTGGATCTTTTATTAGGTAAAAGAGAATTTATTTTTTATGTAACTACGTAACTTCGTAATTTAAGTGTTTATATGCTTCATATAAGGGAAGTCAATGTGTGATAGAAGAACTATTTATTATCTCTTCTAATTTTTGATATTGAAAGTTAATTGAGCCAACTTGTTTTTCAAGGATAATTAAATCAATATAATGTAGAAACGCATGAAAGGCAATTTTGATACCGGGATTCGTACTAAGATTCTGCACTTAAACCTTCTATGCCTTTATCAGGTGGAGTATTGTCGTCAACCTGTAAAATGGGTTTAGCTGTAAATTTTCGGAGGTTCTTCAATATTTGTTTATGATCTGTATTTTAAGTAGTAGTAACTGTTAAATCATTACTTTGTAAAATTTGTTCGGATTTGTATAAAGGATTTATTTGTGCTCGTCTGTCTGGGAATTCTCTATAGCGGAGAAAGATGGGTTGTATATCAGAAGGGTCGTTTCGTTTTTCACTCATTCATTTGATTTATGTTGAGATGTTTTTTCGTGTATATTATTATATCAATCAGTTCTTTATGTTTGTTTTACTGGTGACTGATTAATTGTTTTCGTTATTAATACTGAGTGGCTGTTTTAATTCGAGATGTCCGAAAATTAAATCGGATGGTTGTTGTTTTGTTACTGAATGTATAGAATTATTATAGCCAAGAATAGCAAAATTTTTTAGAAAGGGTTCAAATAAGGTTTGGATAAGGACAAAGTTCTCATGTGTTCTAAGAACGTTGAATGAAAGGTTTCGACTATGGAGTTGATGTTATGATTCAAAGGTAAAGTGTAATCCCAATTAATTGTATAGAGTTTAGCAAATTTCTTTAATAGGTTTTGATTAAATTCATAAACTGGAAGAGTGATCGATAAACATGTAAATTAGTTAAATCAGGTAAAATGAATGCTTGTTCAAATCGTAAGAAACTATCACAAATACTTAAAGCTACTATACTACCAAATTTAAAAGTATCAACCTGAATTATTTCAAATGGTTTTTTTAGGAGTGGGCGTAAGTTGTAGTTTTAATTTTAGCCGGTGACGTTCTATTTTACTTGTTGACAAGTAATACAAATATTTACAAATTTTCTTATGTGATCGTTTAATTTAGACCAACAATATTCGTGTTGATTTTTTATAAGACTTGTTTGTCTTTCTGCTTTTGCAACATCACAAAGTAGTTTATTAGACTTTAATAATTTGTATGATGCATGCATAAAGGTTTCAGGTAAAAAATTACACTTTTTTTTAAATAAAGTTTGATCGTCATCATTCTGAAAATAAAATACTTATTGCCGTTTTTGTTAGGCATATTCTTTTAAAAATTGGATTAACTGTTTTTGATAAGATTCTTTTGTGACGTAGTTATACCATCTACAGTCACACTTAACAGGTTTTTCAAAAAATTTTTTATGTCTAATCGTGGATTTGTGTCTATTGTAATAATTATAATTTAGCATAAAAAGTAATTAAGCGGTTTTTCGATAACATTAATTATCAAAATAGGGTCTTTAGCAGTCGTATGTATATTTTCGTTATTGTTATTTTCGCCAGGATCAACTTGTCCAATTATTGATTATCAATAAGTATAGTAACCTATAACAGGAGGTATGTCAGGGTTCGAGTCATTGCCATCACTTTCGGCTAGCAACGTAATGTTATTTATATCGTTTACATTAATCTCGACACAAGCTAGCGCGTCGGCGTTTGTGTTTTATTGCATTTTTTATATATGATTTCATAATCAAATTCTTCGAGTTTAAGACGCCAGCGAATTAAGCGCGAATTGGGTTCTTTTAAATTCATAAGCGATTGAAGTGGCCGACGATCGGTTATTATTTTAAATTTTCTACTGAATAGGTAAGGTCTAAGTGTCGTGTTCCATACACGATAGCTAATATTTCTATATTGGAAAAATTTTGTTCGGATCCATTAAGAGTTCTTTACGCGTAAGTGATAGGTTCATTTTATCCTATGTGGCCTTGTGAGAGTACACAACCTAGGGAAACGTTGCTTGCGTCTGTAGTTAAAGCAAATTCTAAAAAGTCGAGGTACTTTAAAAGAGGTTTGTTTATTAAGAGGGATTTAGGGTGGAGAGGAAAACCATTCGTTCCAGTCTTGCCAAAGTCTAGAGACTGGCTAGCCTAGCGATAACTGGAGCAATGAGGACGACGCCGTCAGCAGCATTGGATGTCTTGCTAGGGCTGCCATTGTTGTCGACTTTCATTAAGAAAGAGGCTGTGGCAGCGCACTTACAAATGGGAGATGCAGGAGCTTGGCATACCAAAGGTGAGGTTGTGGGTCATGCAAGGATCTCCCACATTGTGAAAAGAGAGATCCTTTATCTACCTACAGAGTACCACGACCCTCAGGCAGACTAAGATGGCATAAGGGTTATAGTATCCCCGAAAGAGAGGACTGGGAGAGAAACAGGCTGGAGTTCTCCAGAGAGGCAATTGTTTGCTATACGGATGGTTCACGTATGACACAGTTGCAATCCTCTGGTGCTGAAGTTTATATTGAGGCTACACAAACCGGGTCCAGCTTCCCTTTGGGGAAGTTTTCAACGGTGTTTCAGGCTGAGGTATATGCCATTCTAATGGTAATAACGATGAAGGAAGTCATAGAGGGGGCAGAGGGAGAGATTGTCATATGCTCAGACACGGCGGGATCAGTTTTGGTTCAGGAATGCGGTGACAGGCTAGAGCAGTTGGCGCGACGTAAAAGAGTGAAGTTGGTTTGGGTGCCAGGACACTGTGGGATTGAGGGCAACGAGAGGGCAGATGAGTTTGCTAGACTCGGCGCCACCAGCCCGTATGTAGGACCAGAACCAGCTTTAGGCATCACTAGGCAGCAGATAAGGACAGCACTCGACGAATGGGTACAACATGAACTTCAACGTGAATGGGGCCAGTCCGGGGTCGGGAGGCAAGCTAAAGCCTTCATTGTGAAGCCCGATAAGGGCCGAACAGAGTGGTTATTAGCCCGAGACAGGATAGCTCTAAATTCTATCGTAGGACTAGTAACGGGGCACTTTCGATTGAGGAGACCTCTTTATGTTAGGCATTGAGGAAGATTCTATTTGCACGGAGTGTCAGGAAGAGGAGGATACTCCGCTTCATTTCCTATGCAGATGTGAAGCGCGAGCGAGACTGCGACGAGATATTTTCGGCACTACGGTCTTGCATAGAGACGAAGTTAAGGATCTTGCATGGAAGGATATACAGACTTACATAGTAAGGACGGACAGATTCAAGGATGTACACCTGGTGGCGGGTGGTGGTTGGGAGAAGCTGGGGTAGACTGAAAGGGACTTATAGGCCTACCAGTCAGATCTCTAGACCTCCCCCTAACTACTACTACTACTACTAACAGGGATTTACAATCTTCGAACATTTTTATATATAATAGATCGTTAATATTGATAGTTGAATTGTTTTTTAAACAATTTATGAAGGGCTTAGTGATTTTAGCAAAATTTGAAATAAGCTTTCTATAATATCCTAGGAGTCCTAGAAATCCTTTAATTTCTTTCGTAGTTTTAGGAATTGGATATTTTAGTATAGCTCGAATTTTGTCGGGGTTTGATTTAACGCCTTCAGGGGTAATGATATCGCCTAAGAATGCTACTCCCTTTTTTAGGAATTCGGTTTTATCTAACTGAATTAGATTACTTTCACGAAGTTTTTGAAAAATTTGTTTTAAATTAACCATATGATGTTGCAGGGAAGTGGAAAAGATAATTATGTCATCCATACTAATTATTAACTGTTGGATAAATCCGATAAACATATAGCATTTCTTTTACAAAATAAATTTGAGAAACTTCGTTATAAAATTCTCGATGATATCTTCGAGGAAAACATGGATTTTAATCCAAAAGTAATATATATTTTCTCTAGCAAATAAACAAAAAATCGGAAGTACTTCATTATTCCACTTTCGTTTAACCCAGAAACTGCCACGTAACTTCTCTTTTACATTCTTTATACAGGACAAGACGAACTTGACATCTCCTGCACTTATTATGTTGAAAACGTATTCGAACTTCCCTTCCTTAATATATTTTTAGAGACAAAATATAAAACTAGGTATTAGTCAAAATCTCACAAAATCTAGTGAAGATGAAATACCTCAGATCTTAGACCATCGCCATCGCGGAAAACCCAACTTACCTCGCGGAATTAACGATAGATTAAAACGCATAAGAGAAAAATACAATTGGCCAGGTATAACAAAAGCCGTAGAAAACTTTATTGAAAGTTGAGGAACCTGCCAAAAACTATAAATCTGAGCAGTCCCTTAGCCGTAAGTGAAATATCTAAGACACCTTTAGAAAGAATAAACATAGAAATATTTGAATATCCAGCTCGAAATTATACCCAAACGATACGTGACGAACTGACAAAATTTACACAAGCATACTCCATAGAGCATAAACAGCAAAATCTGTTGTTATCACAAGTCTTACATTCTTTCAAAATTACCGAACCTCATTACGCATCCATTGCGATTATGGCCAAGAATTCAAAAACACATTAATGAATGATCTCTGTGGACTTTACGACATCAAGCTAACTTTCCCAAGTGTAGGTCACCCATAATCAAAGGGTTCTATTGAAAGATTTCGTGCATCACTTGGCGAAATGATCAATTATCATAAACAATAATCAATTATCATATTTAATAATCAAACTGAAAACTCTGACGAACACCCATTCAAAAGCGTCCCTTATGCTACTATATGTTATAACAATACCAAAAATAAAACAAACGGCTTCACACCTTGCGAACTTATTTTTGGACACATTTCATCTAGACCTCTCCTCCCAATGTATCCACACTTTGACGCAGCGATGAGGCTCAGTAAGAAATTAGATGGGCCTTTCATTGGTACGACTCCATGATACAACTGTGAGGTCTCATCGATGGGTGACATAGACTGGAGCTCTGAAGCTAAGAAGGACACAGGGTTCAAGCTATGGTATGCGCTTCCGTCCTAAGAGCTACATGATAGACGAGATTAAATCAGGTGTCTGGGATACCAGGCCAGCTTCCAGAGTAAATAGCCTTACTCAGTAAGCCGGCTGTGGTGGAATGGATCCCCTTCCGAGCTACTTGTGGAAACTGTATGAAGAAAAATAGCAGTAAACACTCTAAGCGCCTTTCGGAAGAAGGGTCTTTAAAACCGGACTTCCAAGTAGTGGCAAAAGGAGACGACTCAACAAAGCTCCATGAAGGACACTGGGCGGTTCTAATAAAAAGGACAGCTCTTATGCTCAGGTATTAAATTTGAAAGTTGTTAAAAGTAGACTGAAGTTTCTGAATCTGCCATGATCTTCTATGAAAAAAGTTTGGTATTAGGTTCAGCGTTAAAAAATCATAACTTTTTAGTTTTAATCCGACAAAGTCGTTTTCCTGATTTATAGTAAAATATAATGTTGGTTAGAGGTGGACGAATACCACCAAACAGGAAAAAACATTTAAGCTTTATAGACAAGTATTTTTCCTATTGAAGAAAACTCGTGAGAAAGTTGTACTGCATCAAATCGTTTTTGTGTTGTTTTATTGCAGATTTTTCTATAAAACCAATATATTTGTGGTAAATGCGCCCTATATTGTTATAATTTAATTGGAAACTCATCGGTCCATCTAATGGAAAAAGCAGAACAAAGTCTGCCGGGCAAGCTAGTTTTTAATAAAACCAATTTTTAGCGAACGGAAACAAAAATGTCAGAAAAAAATTAAAGAAATTGATTTTTTTTAGAGAAGCGGCGATAAATATAATTCGTTCACACTTTTTTTGAAAAAAAAAATCATTTTTTAAGATTTTTCAGAATATTTTTTTGTTTTGTCGAAAATTTGAACCAATAATTGAATTTTGTAAAAATACTTCCCAAATTTCGATATCGCTCATTTGCAATAGGTTTTATGAGACCGTAAAAAAGAACGTTTCCTGAAAATTTCGAATCAATATTTCAGTTTTTTCGACATTTATCTTGTATCATGGGAAACTCGAAGAAACATGAAAAAACCATGTTTTTTTTTATTAGTAGACATAGACATAGACATAGACATAGATGGGGAGCCCGACAAGGGCAGCACTTAGGCTCACTGGGGCCCATTGTGCTATCCCCCCAAGTAGGCGTGTCAGGCCAAGAGCCCACTCCTTTTTAGAAAGGAAAGGACCCTTTCTGGTCGTGCACGTCCTACAAGCTCGGGTTCCACATAAGTGTCACCTAAGCAAAGCAGTCTGGCGTTGACTAAAGCGTCACATCGACAGACTAGATGCTCGGTAGTTTCATCTACCTCAGCACAAAACCTGCAGTATGGATCGTTGTCGAGTCCAATCTTATGCAGGTAATATTTCGCTAGCCAGTGTCCAGTTAGGACCCCGGTAATAGTTCTAAATTGACTTCTGTTTAGATTTAGAAGTCTATTAGACTCAGAACGGCTATAAGGGCCTGATATGAAGACCTTAGACTGTCTGAGTCCTGCTAGCTCGTGCCATTGAGCACAGTGCGATTCTTAATCCTAGCCTTGACAGCTGAAGGAGCAATTCCAAGAGCAGGTTCCGGTCCAGTGAAAGCAGTGTTGCTACCTTCCCGAGCCAGCTGATCCGCCCCTTCATTACCCCCAATGCCCTGATGGCCAGGCACCCAAATGAGGCTAACCCTATTGGACTCACACAGCCTCTCTAGGGCTCTCCTGCATTCAAGTGTTAGCAGCGAATGTCCTCTGTTCGAGGACAGAGCTTTAATCGCGGCTTGACTATCACAGCATATATAGATATGCTTGTCGTGGTATCCTCTGGAAAGGTTTTCCTGTACACAGTCCAAGATTGCTGTAATCTCAGCCTGATATACAGTCGCATACCGTCCAAGAGCAAGACTAATTCTTGCCCTGGGACTCTCCCCATAAATTCCCGCCCCAGATCCCTCCTTCATTAGAGAGCCATCTGTAAACCAGACAAGGCCCTCCGGTTTGAGGAAGGATGGGGAGGAATCCCTCTATTGTTCTCTCTCAGGAACAATTAGACAAAACCTTTTAGAGGCAATTGAGACCGGAATAATGGCATCTCTCCTTGCTAGGAGAGTGTCTGATCTGATCAGTTCAGTCCAAACTCGCGTATGCCCAAAATTCCAGTCTCTGTGTATCCAACGACCCCAGTCGTTTAAACGAACAGAAGCTTTCCGAGTCTCTTCCTCTACAAGCAAGTGCAGAGGACTTAGTCCCAGAATAGCCTCCATAGATCGGGTCGGTGTGGTTCTTATGGCTCCAGTTATGCCCAGACACGCTTTACTATCTCGTTATGTAATTTTATATATACAGGGTCAACATCAAACTGTGCAACCTCAAAATCTAATATTTTACTTGACATTTTCGAAAAATGAACATTCGGTATGAATAAAAAGTTATTAACCAACTACCCTCATTAAAATTTTTTATGTCTGTAAACAGATGGTAGTAAAAGAAAACGTGACAGTAATTTATATTAAATGACACTATACAAAAATTAACTAAGCAAACAGCTTTGATACTAAACTTTAAATTATTTTATTTATTTTTCTAAAGTATTTATAACAAAACTAAATTTTAATAGTGTCATTTACTTCTCTATTAGTCAGTTTTTGTATTATATTATATACAATAGGATATACATATACTACAAATAATAATATTCTTAAAAATATAACTTGTAAAAAAATCATTAACAAACGAGAAATAAAGTATTTAAAAGAAATAGAACCGACTGCAAAAAAAAATGCTAAAAAATAATAATTTATTTATTCCTTAAATATAGACATTTTCAAGTCGGCGTCCAAATAATGCCTAATCTGTAATAATATATATAAAAAAATATACATACACGTATTACCTATACTCACTAGTAACCTTAAACTTACTAACCTAATACAGATTTTAATACGTTATTCATAGAGGGTCACGTCACTGTGTTGATGTCGAACTACCGAGTAAATTTGGTCGCTGCTGAGTTGTTTTATAGTTTATATTTAGTTTACCTAGGCGTATCTTCTTTAACACGGCCGTCAATAAAATATTTTTGCACTAACCTAGCCAACAGTTGCAAGGTCCTTATTTTTTCAAGTCAATTCTATTTTTTTTTAATATTATATTCGTATTTAGTTTGAGAGAATTATTCTGAAATGAGCAATAAACAATTAACTATTTTTTTTAAGTGAGGCATTAATTTTTTCATGAATTTTTGCTTAGTTCGGCATTAATAAATTATATAAAATCCCTAAAATGGGTAAATTTGTTCTAATAAAGTTTCAATTCTTTTTTCAAGTGTACATAATGTATTAAAAGAATTAAAGAATTCCTTATGATATTCGCTGTTATTTTGAATATTTATATATATTGATTTTGGTTGCTTTTGAATATTTTGAAATTGGTTAATTAAAGGGGTTAGGTTAATATTTTAAACGAATGTCCAGGGATTGGATTTAAGTTTAGCGGTTCCCATTTTGAATGGTAGTATTCCTGGATGTTTATTTAAATCGTGGAATTTTACGTAGCCGCCGACGATGGTCCAGCATCTGGAACAAGGGGTATTATTTTGGTTTCGTTAACATGTATAATTTCTTTATATTTATTTTTGGGATTTTCTATTTATATTTTATTATTTTCTAATATAGCCGTTAATATGAATGGTCCTAAATATCTCTTTTTTATTTTTCCAGATCGATTATCTGATTTTTTATAAATTTGTGAGCCTATTATTAAATTAGTAGGGGTTTTATCCTTGTTTGCCCTATCTATAATTTTTTGTTTTAGGTCTCGTGATTCCTTTGTAATTTTCTCGTACAAAATTTGTGTGTTATTTTTATGATTATTGACATACTCGGTGTATACATGAGCGGGTATTAAATCCATAGGATCTCTAGAGTCTGTGTGTCCAAAGACAAGTTCGTATGGGGTAAAATTCGTACTAGAATGGATCGTCTTATTATAGGCGATAATTGCGTACGGCATAAGTTTGGTAACTTCTGCATTGAGGTCCGATTCTCGAAGTAATCGAATATGTTCGATTAATCTGGAATGTAGCCTTTCAACAGGGGAATTTGATTCATGGTGGTAGGGGGTAGTGAAGTGTATTTTAATATTATGAGTATTTAATAAGCCTTTAACGACTTCGTTCTGAAATTCAAATCCGTTGTCTGAAACTATTTGTTTTGGGATACGTAAAAAAGAGAAGAAATTAATTAACTGTTCACAGCACGACACTGCATTTCCAGTATAAGGCAAGCCTTGTGCGTATTTAGAGAATTTATCTATAATAGTTAGGAATTTTTGTTTACCTATGATGAAAGTGTCGATATGAACAATTTCGAAAAGTTTGCTTGGCGTTTCGGTTAATATCAAAGGTTGATCTGGGGGTTTTCGATTATATTTTGATATTTGGCAGATTTCACAATTATTGATGTATTTTGTTACATCTACCTTATGTGATTTCCAATAATAATTTGCTTTTAAAAATTTGCAAGTTTCTTCGATTCCCCTATGATTTGTTTTGCCTTCATGGCGATATTTAATTAGTAATTCTCGTTCGTCAGGTTGAGCATTATTTATTAATTTTGAACATTCTATAAGTTTTAAAATTTTAAAATGGTTATTCATTGTTTGTTGAAAATAGCTTCTTAGTTCTTTGGAAAAGAAATAAACATATGTTGTCTTATTTGTTAAATATTCTTTCAAAAAGTTAGGGATTACTATAATATTAGTGGGTAATGTTGCGTGAATAATTTGATGTCCTTCGAAATTTTCACGTTTGGTTTTAACATATTTGTCATAAGGTGCTTTTTAAATAATAAGTTGATGAGCTTTATTATTAATAATTTCATCTAATATAGTCATATTGGAATGATTTTCGTTAGCATTTGTACTATGTATTGTTTCGGTTACGGGTGGTTTTATTGGAATATTAGAATGGCTTAGTTGTGTTATAGGTGGAGTTATTAGAATGTCAGAAATAATATTAATTTTGGGTGTTCTTTCAGGTTCGTGTTCTAGTCTTTCTGTTGTTTGTGACACTACTTCAGAGTCAAGGATATATGGGTTAAATTGGTCGTTTAGGAATTGCGTTACGTCTGTGTCTATATCGCCTGGGTAATGTATTAATGATTCTGATTCGATTGCGTTTAATTGAATTCTGCTAAGGGCGTCAGCGTTAGTGTTTTGTTTCCCTTTTTTGTAGACTATTTCATAATCATACTCTTCCAGTTTTAGCCTCCAACGTACTAATTTCGAATTTGGTCCTTTGAGGTTAAAAAACCAAACTAATGGGCGATGGTCAGTATATATTTTAAATTTTTTGCCATAAAGGTAAGGTCTAAAATATTTACATGCCCAAACGATTCCTAAAAGTTCTTTTTCAATCGTTGAGTATTTTTTTTCTGTTTCATTTAGAATGCGCGACGCGAATGCTACAGCGTTGTCATTTGGCGGGTTGCCTTGAGAGAGAACAGCGCCTAGGGCTACATTTGAGGCGTCTGTCGTAAGGACAAAGGGTTTTTCAAAATCAGGATATTTAAGTATTGGAGTATTAATAAGCAATTCTTTTAAATGGTTGAAGGATTGAATAACAAACAAACAAACAAAAGTATGCTTTATTGCCGCAGAAAAATTTTACAATTTTATGGACAAAGCAAAATATACCTAAAATAAGACATATCAAAACATTAATCGAAAAGAATTTCGATACGTCAATGCTTTTTAAAAATGTAAATTATCAATTTACCAAATCGTAAAACACACGTTAGAATATAACATAACATTGCCACAAAACAGTTAATGAATCCTAATAACCTTATAAAAGTAAACAAACACACATGTACGAGGTGAATAGTTTCGATGACATTGAAATCAAAATTGCAACTATGCGACCTTAAGCTCTATGTTATTATAGTTATACAAATAATTGTGATGTTAAACAGAAGGTATAATGAACTAGTGTAGAATGTAGTATACAAAAAAGAATTAAATTTTGTTTTTAATCCAATACCTAACAAAAATAATTAAGTTTTAAGTGAATGTTCGACAGTTCTTTTCTCTATATGATGATTTTCAAAATTCTATGCTACGAGTTAGGACATGACTCACAAAAGATTTAAGTAACCAAGCGAATTTAGTGACAATTTAAAGAGACTTACTCGCTGTAAAAATCATTAATGCTGTAAAATGGTCTCTCAATGAGGTATGCTTTGGTGTTTTTTCGAAATTGTGCAAGCATAGGGGTAGATTTTAAATGTACTGGCAGATTGTTGTAAAGTTTTATGGCGTTGTAAATAATTGATTTTTTTATTAATTCTGAGGAAGGAATTTGAAGATATATATCATGCCTAGAGTTTCTGGTAAGGTATACATGTTGTGGCCTTTCTGGGAGGGTGTTTATAAGTTTTCTCAGCAAACATACCGTTTCCAAAATAAATAATGCAGGAAGTATTAATATTTCATGTTTTTTGAAATAGTATTGGCAGTGAGCTCTATTATTTAGACCAAACAAATAACGAATGGCCCTCTTTTGAAGCATAAAAATACTACGAAATTGCTCGGTTGTACAGCAGCCCCAAAAGGGAAGGCCATAGCGGAGGTGGGATTCAAATAAAGAGAAATAAGTAAGTCTGGCAGAAGGAACGTCTAGTTCCTTTGAAACTGATCGAATGGCGAAGCAGGCGGTAGAAAGTTTTTTAGTTAAGGTGTCAATATGATTAGACCATTTTAGGTTGTTATTTATATTTAAACCCAGGAATTTAACCGACTCTACGTATTCAATATTGCTGTTATGTACCTGAAGTGGTTGTAAAGTTCCCTTATAAGATAATGCCACCGTTTTATCGACATTAAAACAAAGCATATTGGAATCGGACCAAGCCTTAATTATAACCAAGTCTTTGGAGATACTAGAGTGTAAAGACGTTGTATCAAAATCACTCCAAGTTATGCTTGTGTCGTCAGCAAAAAGGGAAATTCTTCCATTAATTTTAAGGTTCGTGATATCATTAATGTATAACAAAAAAAGAATAGGTCCCAAGACTGAACCTTGAGGGACTTCACTTGTAATCAACTTACAATCAGAATCGGAACCATTAGCCCTTACAAGTTGTTGCCTTCTCCCAAGATAAGATTTGAACCAATTTAAAGAAGTACCACGAATTCCATAAAAATTTAGTTTGTTTATCAGAATTTCATGACTAACACAATCAAAGGCTTTCGCATAGTCACAAAAAACTGAGGCAGTTGGGTGGTTGTTATCGAGAGATAAGTAGACGCCTCTAAGCAACGTGAACATGGCGTCGCTGGTGCACTTGTTGGGTAGAAATCCGAACTGCTCCGGGAATATTATCTGATGTTTCAGGAGAAATGGCATAAGACGATTCTTCAGTAGCCTTTGGAAGATTTTTGATAGCACTGGTAGTAGTGCAATTGGGCGATAATTGCAAGAGTTAGTTTTTTCGCCGCCTTTATGAAGTGGAATAGTTATAGCTGTTTTAAGGCAATCAGGGAATACACCTTTTATAAACGACTCATTTATTAATGTTGTAAGGGCCTCTATGACTGGGTGTGGCAAATTCAGGAATATTCTAATTGATAGGCCATCAGTGCTACACGAAGATTTACTTTTGATATTATTTATTACCTTCAATAGTTCAGTGTTGCTAACGGGACTTAAGAAAAAGCTATCAGCTAAATTTTTTGAAGGAGGGAGAAACGAAAGAGGGTCCAAACTTGGCGAGATACTAGAGGTAACATTTTTGCTTACATTAATAAAATAATCATTTAGATCATTAGCCCCTGGCAAGATCTGAGTCACAGGGTTTGATTTGTTTCTGAGGTTATTGATGATGGACCAAGTTTCTTTTGAAACGTTATTTGAGTTTGTTAGACGTTTTCGGTAGTGTACTTTTTTTGCTGACTTAATAAGAGTAGTGTAGATCCTCCTATAGTTAGAGATATAGTCGAGAATAAGAAAGGAGTCGGTGAATTTTTTTATATATGAGAGCGAGCGCATATTTTTAGCAGAAATTCGTATTCCTTTCGTGGTCCACGGTTTATGCCGCTTAGGTTTGATATTCTTAAGCGGTAAAGCCTTGTTAAAAGCTTTTAAAGTTTTATTTAAAAAAGTTCTGAAGTTTGTGTTGACATTATCAGATTCAAAATTCCAATCGGTGTTAAAGCAAATATTATGAAATACTGAGAAATTTGCGGCCGAGAAAATTCTGCCCCGATGGCGAGATCTTGGTAAGGACCTTATAGGTAAACTAAACCTGGAAATTACCGCCTCGTGATCGGAAAGACCTGAGTTATAGACCTGTGAATGCACCTCTGATGGAGAAAAATCAGACGCCATGTAATCGATGATGGAAGAAGAGTTTTTTGAAATTCTAGTTGGCGAGGATACATGCATTGAAAGACCGAAAGAGTCGAATATAGAAATTAGATATTTTTGGATGGCACAAATAGTAGCATAGTCAATATTAAAGTCCCCGCATAGAATTTTTTTACCTTTAATCGGTAGACTGTCTAGCAAACTTACCAGGCTATTTAAAAATGATTGTACATCAGAGTTTGGTGATCTATAAATACAAATTACATAAAGATCAAGATTTTGATTATATACCATAGAGAAATGATCATATTTAGATACCGACATGAAATCTCCATTTAGGGATAGAATCAGTGTTCCCCCATGAGCTGAGTTTTTTCAGTCATATCTAGCTATTGTGGTATACCTCTCAATATAAAAGGGTTCGTTTAGATTCAGCCAGTGCTCAGTAATTGCAACAAGTTGGGGGAACTCCAATTCTTCCAGAAATAGGTACAACTCGTCAGTTTTATTTCTTAGAGAAGCAATATTAATTAGAACCATATTAAGACTAGTAACAACATGGAAGTTTTGAGGAATCTAGTTCCTCAGGACACGTCGTGTTTTCTAAAATTTTTTTTTGGGAGAATTGCTGGTAAAATAGTTTTTATGACATTCTCTGGTCCTCTGAAGATGGATCGTTCTCTCCGAAGATATATAGGATCCATAGGCTGCAAGATCCGCTTCCACTTCTGCTGCGTTAAATCCGTAAGCAGCATGAAAATCGAAATATATCTTATGTAGGGTTCTATAATCTATAGGAATGCCTTCAGAAGCCAAAAACAGCCTGGTGCTTGTATTTGTAAACCCTTCAAAGTGAATTTGCGCAGGTTGGTCGTGCAGGAAGGCGAGATATAACTTGAAGGCCTTTAAAATGGCTGGTTCTCTTAGTCTAGACATGAGGAAACGGTTATCAGAACTTTTTTCGGTTCGCGTAAGCTTCACTGTTGGGGGAGACATTGGATCAAAAATAGGTTCTTGGTCAATAGGAGCTTTCTTAGAAAGACTGTAGCAGTTGTCGCTCAACAGGACATTTGCTTTGCAGGCAGCAATGGCCTCTTTGTCAGAAGATATTATAGTGCCCTTTTGAGAAATTGGAGAGGAGACAACCAGTGAACTGACGGAGCTCGAGTTGGTGGGCAGTTTTTTCGGTGTGGAGGGAGGTGGGAGGTTCGGTGTAGATTTTTCTGAAAGTTCGGATACAGCTGACGTTTTATTACTATGCCATGGGGCCATAGATTGCTGTCTAAAAGCTTTTCAGCTGACTTTTTTGACTGAGTTCCAATTTTAAAATCAATATTTGAGATATGATTGATTAGGTGGTAGCAGCGAATAAACTCTGTAGTCCCAAGCTTCTCCTTAACGTAGTGATCTATGTTGTTAGGCGTAAACCCTGCAGGAAGATTTCTTACGACCACATAGTGCCACCGTTGTGTATTATTACAAGCCAGCTTGCTGGAGCCTTCAGTAGTACTGGGAATATCCGTAGGTGTTACCTCAGTTTATGTAGAGGCGGTGGAGCAGGTAGTTTCCATAGTTGGTGTAGGCAAGGATATGGTGGTAGGGTATGTATTTTTGATATGCTTACAATTATGTTGGTTTTCATATTTGGAGTATAACTCCTTTACCAAGTCAGTTACACAAGTTAATGTTAGCAATACCTGCTTTTAATTCAATTGAAGAGGAGTCTTGTACTTGGATTTTTATCGCTTCTTCGGCATTGTTGAAGAGGATTTGGGAAATATTGAAAATATTCTGTTCCATATCCCTTAGAGACTTTAATAACATATCTGGCTTGTAAGCGGAAAACTCCCTCGAGAGATTGTGGATATCGTCAATCTTTTTCTCCATGAGATCCCACCTGGATTCACTCTTCACTAAAATGTCATACATTTCAGAAATTGTGGGTACACTACTTCACAATTGGGATACACGGTTTGCGACTGAATCAAAAAGTTCATGTGGAATCAAATTTTGAGATACCTTTGTGATTTTATCGTTGAGATATTTCAAACTAGGGGAGTCGCACAGGGCGCAGAAAAATCGGAGGTGGGTTGATTTTTGTAATATCAAGATTTTTGTGGTAGCCTTATCAAGGCCCGTGCAATTCATGCAAAAAGATCGTTTACACTCGCCACTACAACGAAGTTTATTGTATTTGTCTTTCTCTGAAAACTCTTTACGGCAATTGTCACACTTGTATTCAGCCATATTTAGAAAATGAAAAATTCGAAACAAAAATACACAGCGAAAACAAAACAGAACAAACACACGTACTGCGAAGCAGCTCGACCGCGAGGCACGCAAAACAAAGCACAACCGAACGGTACCGCAGTCGAACTGTGAGAGTAGTAGTGAAATTAAGATACAAGGTCGAAAATAAAGGTTAGTGAGTGTTCAACTTTTGCTCCTTTTTTGAGACATAGGTTTTGTGATTTTTGCGAAGTCTTTGATGAATCTACGATAATATCCGGCTAGTCCTAAAAATGACTTAATGTCTTTTTGGGGTTTTGGTATGGGGAAATTTTGAACTGCGGTGACTTTATCAGGATTAGGTTTTACACCTTCGCTTGTAATTTTGTGACCTAAATAAGCAACTTCTTTGTGTAAAAATTCTGATTTGTCTAGCTGCACTTTTAAATTGGATTCTCTAAGTCTATCAAAAACGGATTTAATCTATCGATGTGCTCTTGAAGTGACGTAGAGAAGATTATTATGTCATCAAGATATACAGAACAGATTTCATTTTGAAGTCCCCGAAGGACGTTGTTCATGCCTCGTTGAAATGTAGTGGGCACATTTTTTAAGCCAAAAGGCATGCGTCTAAATTTATAATGACCTGTATCGGTTGAGAAGACTCTTTTAGGTATATCATTCGGTTCCATTTTCTATTTGATGAAATCCGAAGTTTCGAATAGCTCTGTATTCCTCCTGATTACAATGTTTATAATTTCTATAAAGTTGTCTTCTACTTCATTTATGGTTTCGATATCTATGGAATTAAATATTTTTATTTTAACTGGGTTTTCGCGACTATTCGAAATTATAGTTGTTGCGTAAGAGTCAATGACTTGTACTAAAGCTTCTGGCATCTCTGCGCAACCAAAATCTGTATATTTTAAAATACCTAAACCATTTGATTGATTTACAGGCAGTTTGATTCTTTGATATGTGCGTGGGGGAATTATTATTTCGATAGTTTCAAAATTATGTAAGTTTGATATATTATTTTGATAATATAAAGACAAAGTTACAAATTGAGTATCTAAAGAACAATGTTTCAAATTTATATTCGCTCCAATATGTGTTAGAAAATCAATTCCTAAAAGTCCGCCAAATTTAAGTGAAAAATCAAAAAGATAAAACTTATGATTACCTGCATGATTAAAACAAGGAAATATTGGTATATTAATTACTTCATTGTGAATTGACGTAGCGTGGGCTGTCCTTACTGAGAAAGGTTCCGAAAAAATGAAACTTGAATAAATTTTGTATGCTAAATTAGGCTTTATAAAACTTTTGCCACTACCTGTATCAATTAAAAATTTTGCTTTGCTTTCGGGTATGAAAATAACTGGTAAATCTGAATTTGTGTAATTATTTAAAAGTATTATGTTTGGTTGTTGGAAATTTGGTTCTCCTGAAAATTTTCTTCCTTAAAATCAGTTTGATTTTCATAAGGGTTATTTTCTAAACCAGAAAATTCGGTATTTGAGTCATTATACGAATATTGCGAATTATCAGTGTATTCCGGGTAATAATATTGAAATTCACCATTGCTAGCTTAAAAATTTTCATTTTGATCATTATCGGTATTTATCGATTCGACTGATTGATTATATAGTTCTTCTACAACAATATTACGTTGTGAAGAATGTGGTTGTTGGTTTCTTCTAAGGATTGTGTTTCCTGAAGAAGTATCCATCAGCTCAGGCTTTTATTGGCGTGATATTCCAGAAGAAGTTGGGCGTTGATTTTGGGGGTTAAAAGATGGTCTTGGGGTAAAAGTGTTTCTTTGCATAAAATTTTGATTTGGGAAATTCGATTGTCTAAAATGATTTTCGGGTTGCCTAAATTGTCCAAAGCCCAAAAATTGAATACTTCCATTATTAAAATTTGGGATTGGTTGTCTATAAGAAGGCATAAAATTTGAAAATTGCTGAATGAGGTAATTCGAAAATATTGGTCTCACATTAGCAGGATAATGTGCTTGTGTAGGCAAATTTATTTTTGGTTTTTGTGAATTAAAATTTGGGTTTTTTGGTAATGTGTTACTACGGTTCTTATAATATATAAAATTTTCTTCTTCCAAGGCACAGCTCATTGCCTCTTCTAAAGTAACTGGATTTTTTAATCTAACCACAAGTTGCATATGGTAGTTTAGACCGTTTATGAAGGTTTTTAATACTAAATTTCCGTATTCATTAATTTTTAAAAGTTTTAAAGCTTGCGTTTCATTGCTTAAATTTACTTTGGAAAATAATAAACTGCGAGCGTCTTGCAAACGCAGGCCAAATTGTTGCGGTGTTTCATTTTTTTCCGGTTTGGACGTTATTATATCTTGAATAATACAATCAATCGATCTATGGTCGTATTGTATGTATTGAATTCTATTCTAGAACAAATAATATCGGCTGCCCTACCTACAAGTTTACTTAATATAGTATCGTGTAAACATACATTTATAGGTGCATTATTGTCAGTTTTATTTCTATGATTATTATAAAAATTATCACAAGCATTAATAAATCTGTTTATTTGTTTTGGATTCCTTTTGAATAAGGGAATATTGCCTGCCTGATATCTAACTAGTTGCAAATTAGGTTCAGTAGTCATTATTTTACTTATATGAATTAAACTAGAAAAGGGTGTTAGATTTCCTTCACAATTTTAATTTCCAAAAGCTGATGTTAAATCTTCCAGTTTGCGGAATTACAAGAGACGTAAATATCAATATTTAAGATAGGATAAAAATAAAATGAAATATGAAAATTGAAAGGAAGCACTTACAGCAATGTACTGAAGATAATTCCAATTCTCATTCTTAAACTAGGGTCCAATAGGAGAGGCGATGTGGTTCTTTCCCTGGTTAGCAGCTATGAGGGTGGGACGATGTGTGTTCCCAAACTCGCACCAATAGGACGCTGGACGATGCTGTTCCAAATCCCTGGTCAATTTTTGAGTTTCTTGGTACACCCTGAAGATTTTTTAATTGTCCGATTTTTGCCACGAATCGTTGAAACGAAACAAGAAAATACGCACGATGCGCGACTGATGGCAATAATCCTACCGACTGCGCCAGTTAACAACTCGAAACACGAGAAATTATTTTTAAAAATCAATTTTATTTCATAAGCGTACAAAGGGAACCGACTACAAAATGCATTTTAGTTATATTTATAAGTTCAGTAATGCTTATGTTGCATGAGAACGAAAAGATAAAAGTCTAAGAATTGCAAGTGCATAAATGCAGAATTGCATTTTTCACGGGAACGTAACTAATTTGAGCTTTTTTGTTTGCATCTCTTATGATGCACATAATTTATCTGGACTTACATCGTTTTAATACTGATTTAGGTTACAAGGATTAGACCTACTTCTATATATATATATATATATATATATATATATATATATATATATATATATATATATATATATATATATGTGTAGGGTGTTTCTTAATTGAGTGTCAATATTTAAGGAGGTGATTTTTGGGTCTATTTTAAGAAGAAAACTTCATATAAACTTCATATAATATCTCGAATACCACTCTAGATATTGTAAATGAAATTTGGTATAGAGGTACTATGCATCTAGTGAAATTTTTTGATGTAGAACATTTTTTTAATTTCCACCAGTGGCGTCCGTACGGAATCCGACCTGCATATTTTTCCAGACATTGATGGTACGCCACTGATCTTTTTTAAATAAAAATTATTTTTGAAATTCCCGTTCATTTTTGAGCAAGTTTGATCCCTTGGTAATTTTTTGTTGGACGCACGGTTTTCGTTTTAAAAAATAAAAACCGTTTCCCTGCATGGTCCAAACAATCCTGGTCATAAGACGGATATCACAATGCATGCAGAGGAATATTATTGTATTAAACTCGAGAAATCAAATCTTGTCGAAAATAAATACTAAAAGTTTTCAAAAACAAACAAATGAATCAATAAAAATGCTTTATTTTAGAAAAATCAGTGGCGTGAAAGTAATTACTATGTCCATTCTTATTAAAATCAGAAATCGCTTTATCTTAGTGAGAGATATTTGTAGATAATAGTATGTAGTCTTCAGCAACCAATCTAGGACCACCATGTCAATGTTTTTCAGAAGTCTGTTCCTTCATAAATACTTTTTATAAATTTTATTAAAATAATATGACATTCTTCAACAATAACAAGTTTTTTACAAAACTATACTAATACAACTAGGTACATAATTAATAATTTCAATAAAAATAATTAGGTTTTAACCAATTGACAGCACACTTTGTGAAACAAAATAGAAGAAAAAAATTAGATAAGTTGTTGAAAATGCCCACCACCTTGGAGAATACACGCTCCAGTTCTTTTCCTCATGTTGTCGCGAACTCTTTGAAGGATACCCTCGGTGTTTCTGATAATATCGCAAGAATCTCTTATACGATCCTTGAGCTCCTCTACAGTGTTTACTGGGGTGCGGTAAACTAAAGATTTAAGATGTCCCCATAGAAAAAAATCCAAACTATTTAGGTCTGGGAACCTAGGGGGCCATGGTTGGGGTCCGCCACGAACTACCTATCTGTTGTTAAATGTGCGGTTCAAATATTTTCTGGCTTCAATACTAAAGTGAGCGGGCGCGCCATCGTGCATGAACCACATTCTGTTTCTAATCAAAATTGGTATATCTTCTAACAATATCGGCAAATCGTTCTCAAGAAACCGGCGATAATTATGGCCATTTAGTCTTTCTGGGAGGAAAAAAGGTCCAATTAGGTGAATTTAGATAATGCCAGCCCAAACATTTACAGAGAATTGCTCTTGATGATGATGTTCTACAATGGCATGGGAGTTCTCGTCGGCCCAGATATGATTATTGTGGAAGTTTCTGATAGCGTTCCTGGAGAAGTTCGCTTCATCTGTGAACATTATTTTGCGATCAAATAAGGGATTACGCGCAATTTTTTCCAAAAACCATTCACAAAAATTACTTCGGAAAGGAAGATCTCGGGGAAATAAAGCTTGCACTCGTTGAATGTGATATGGGTATAAAAAAAATCATGTAGAATTCTCCAAACTAGTTACAAGAGAAGTATTAATTCTGACAGCCAAAGCATACTACAATAATAATTATTATTAGTAATCTTTCTTTATTGATGAACTAATAGTATTTTATAGTTTTGTGTTAAAAAATTACAAGCTCAAATAATAATTTTGAAATCTTTGGCTATTAATTATTCATAAGCAAATTTGATTTCTTGAATTTCAGTCAAAAAAAAAATTTCCTTGCATGCCATGGCGATTAGTGTTGCCATATTAGCGATATTGTTAAAACTCTGCAGAGAAACGGTTTTTATTTTTTAAAACGAAAACCGTGCGTTCAACTCAAAATTATCAAGAGATCAAACTTGCTCAAAAATAAATGAGAATTTCAAAAATAATTTTTATTTAAAAAAAAATCAGTGGGTACCATCAATGTCTGGGAAAATATGCAGGTCGGATTCCGTACGGACGCCACTGGTGGAAATAAAAAAAAATGTTCTGCATCAAAAAATTCCACTAGATGCATAGTACCTCTATACCAAATTTCATTGCAATATCTAGAGTGGTATTCCAGATATTATCGAAAAATTATGAAATTATTGAAAGTTTAACACCCTGTATCTCAAAATTTCACCTCCTTAAATATTGCCACTCAATTAAGAAACACGCTGTATATATATATATATATATATATATATATATATATATATATATATATATATATATATATATATATATATATATATATATATATATATATATATATATATATATATATATATATATATATATATATATATATATATATATATATATATATATATATATATATATATATATATATGTATATATATATATATATATATATATATATATATATATATATATATATATATATATATATATATATATATATATATATATATATATATATATATATATGTGTTTTCATTCCGGGTGTACATCCGTTCACTACTGTCGTTCTGAAAAAAACAGTTTTGCTGACGTTTCGCCAAAATCACATTTGGCATTTTCGAAGCTTTCTTTCTCGCGTCCGAATAGAGACTGCATATATATATATATATATATATATATATATATATATATATGTGTGTTGATTTTTACTCCTTCACGGATGGAAAAATACAATGTGTTTTCATTCCGGGTGTACATCCGTTCACTACTGTCGTTCTGAAAAGAAACGGTTTTGCCGACGTTTCGCCAAAATCACATTTGGCATTTTCCGGATGGTGCCGTTGTTGTTGCGCTAATTGCGCTTGAGTTTTTGCGATTATTGTCTTCCATACTGCTGGTAGTTTTAATGATTGTATGTGTTGGTTTTCTATACACGGTGTATTCGAAATTTCTGAAATTACGCAACCAACTGTAGAAAAAGCTGATTCATTTGTAAAAAACTCGGAGCATTTCACTCGAATTATACGAGATATCGTCCTTGAAAAAAACGATATCATAGCAAGCCTAGATGTCAAATCGTTATATCCCAGTATTCCCATCGACGAAGCATTAAACAAGATTGCTATGAACGAGGATTTCCAGGCACATATAATAGAACTCTCGGAGCATTTCAAAATCTGTAAGAACATTATTAAGGCAACTTTTTACGTAGAGTGCACCTATTAAGTCAGATTTTATATACGACGTTTCGATTTTCTAGAACCATAATCAATTTTGTTTTTTCTTATGGCCGCTGTGTTCGATTTTAACAGTTTTGAAAAGGGTATTTTTTTATCTTTTCAACGGTGTATCACACTTTGTAATTAGGTTATTACTAAAGGTGCAAAAAGTGCGTAGAGAAAATATTTAAAAGTTTTTTGGAATTATCAAAGTAAAAAATTAAAAATTAATAGTGTTAAAAGGCAATATGTAATTCAACATCCAGTTCTACAAAAAATTAGTAAAAACTACTCAATAACATTGCACAATGTTCACAAATGTTCAAATGACCAGCCGCAGATAACACTAACATCTTTGCTCAAGTAGGCTTTGGTTTTGAAATAATCTGTCAAAAATGCAACGGTTAAGTTTTATTTAACATTCATCGCTGTTTTAATAAGGATTACAATGGCGTTAAACTTTTCTAATGAAGAAATGTTTGATATGTTAGTGTGTTATATTAAAAATGAAAGAAATGCAAACAGGGCCATGGATGTGTATTTTGACACGTACCCCGAAAGACGGCAGCCTGGCAGAACTTATTTTCAAACGCTGGTTAGCAACTTGCTTGAGTTTGGCAGTTTTAATAAGATTCGCACAAAGAAGTATGCAAAAGACAACGAGCAACGCAATAGGCAAATCCTAGAATATTTTAATGAAAATCCGACTTCATCTACAAGAAGAAGCGAAACAGAACTTCAAATTCCAAAATCTACCGTTCATGGCGTCTTAAAAGTAACTAAATATCGTCCTTACAAGCCAACAATTGTGCAAGGACTTCAAGCAGGTGATTTCGAAAGAAGAATTGTTTTTTGTAATTGGTATATCAATAGATGTCGAGAAAATCCCGCTTTTTGCAATAAAGTCATTTGGTCAGATGAGACTCATTTTACAAACTGTGGCATTTTTAATAAAAAAAATCACCATTATTGGGCTATTGAAAATCCGCAACTACGCGATCCGCGCAGGCTGCAAGACCGATTTGGTTTTAATGTGTGGTGCGGGATGCTTGGTAAGATAAACATAGTCTAATTGAATTGCTTATAATTCAATATTTTCCATTACTTTTTAGGAAATCGTCTCATTGGTCCC
>JAUTXW010002722.1:0-7500 GCA_030620095.1 Kuschelorhynchus macadamiae | reverse complement strand
ACTTAACAGTTATAAGTTTAAAATGACAGATGCAACAGTGAAACAAATGTTTCTAATTGTCACAATTGCAAAATATGACAATGACCGAGGCAAAACATAGCTGGAGACCTAACAATTTTAGCTGCCATTGCAACTAGACCAGGTCTAAATCTTAAACCTTTTTAGTGAATACGGGGTTTATGTTTAAAACCCTAAAATATGATTCATCTCAAAAAAATAATAACAACATTTTTACAAACAGGGGCCCGTAAACGCTTTATTAATGCTCAATATACAATGTGTTATAAGCCTCGTTTACATCTAGAAACTTTAAACTTCCTGGTTGCTAGCCCTTTGACGCCTCAGAACTTTTTACATTACTGGTCATTTTTAAAGTTTATGAGTTTTTTTTGGACTTTTGCGCATGAATTAACTTATACCCTAAATATATTTTATTTAATTTTTAAATTTAAAAATCTTTGCACATTTATTATGTTTTTGGTAACTTTAGTATACAATAGGGGTATTTTGATAAAAAGTATTAAAACTATAATATATTTGAAATACTGATAATAATAATAATATATTATAACACAATAGCACTTATAAATTATTATGCATATTTTTTTCGGTAACAATTATAAACATATGTTTTAACTTTAACCCAATCCTTGTTGCTCAGGAGATGTGAATGTTTTTCAATAAGTTCCTCACAGTCTTGTTTTCTTGGGGCTTTCTTGAGATCTATATGGCTCTTAAAGTGTCTGGTGACCAATTCAGTTTGTTCAGGGGTCCATGAAGTTCTGCCATATTTCTTGGAAGCTATATTTAAAAAATATATATAAAGTAATCATCGTAAGTGGATTAAAGATTATTACTTATATCTTACAGTAGCCGACGCACACGCTTGTGAAGATATGCCTTTTAAGTTCTTGAATGGTAATGTGATTGAATCATATTTACATTCTTCCCCTTCAGAAATATCAGACTCTGACAGGTCCATTTCCGGATTAATATCTATTTCGCTTAACGATTTTCGTTTATACTTATCCCCCGAACCTTTGTCCAATAGAATTAAAAGTTTTGACACCTTCGCGGTTTGGTACAAATCTTGGGGTAATCTAAAATAAAAACGTATTAATTGACACAAACTTGTATTAATAATGCTTAATAATATGCCACCATTAAATAGTTTGAAATCTAGAATTTATTATTAGTTTTTATAAAAAAGTAAACACAAAAAACACTTGTGTAAATTTCCACTTAATTTATTTTACCAAAAAATAAAAATAAACATGACAATTGTTTCGCCAACACTGTGGCTTCATCAGATATTAAATATAAAGTGAAATAAAATAAGAGTGTACTACAAACTGTAGGTGTAAAATACATAAACACACAACAACAACTACGGATCTTACATAAGTTACTCTGGATTTTTCGATAATAAACTAAGGTATTTTAGACCTACAATTTGTAGTACACTCTTATATTATTTCAGTTTATATTTAACATCTGATAAAGCCACAGTGTTGGTGAAACAATTGTCATTTTATTTTAATTTTTTAGTAAAATAAATTAAGTGGAAATTTACACAAGTGTTTTTTGTGTTTAATTTGATAATACGAATTTCCATCAAGTAACGGCTAGTTCTATTCAACATTAGTTTTTATATCAACTAAAAATGGTATTTATCGAATCGAAACGGCGCAGGTGATCTTATAAATTGAACCAATAATGAATACTTACTTATAAAATTCATTATGGGTTTTTTCAGTGTGGCCCATAAATTGTGCAAACTGTTCGGTTTCTTCCTGGTTGAAGTTTAATATTTGCATTACGGTAGCAATTTGCTTTCTCAATTTGTTCGATGTTATAGCTCTTGGATTGTCCAAACCAGCTTTTTGAGCAAATCTACGAATAGCCACATCACCTCGAACCCAGTGATCACTTTTTGGATAGGTAAATAAATGTGGATTTTTTTCAGAAATAAAATTGGTACTAGAAGATTGGCCAAGCTCCAAGATGACATTTATAAATTGTTGAAGATTTTGTGGAAATAAAATCACGACTGGCTTGCTTCCTTTTCCACCAGTTACTACTCTTTTATATTGCTTAGTTAAAAGCTTTTCTGAGTGCGACAAAGATCTCAAGCATTCCTCTTGATTTACACTCATATAATTTGAAAGGTAGGTTTCACGTAAAGTATACTGAACATCACCAATACGTTTTCTGTTATACAGTATCGTTAAAACAAGGGCAGCATCGACCAAATTCTTGTATTGCTTAATATTATTTGGATTTTCTGCAAGTTCTGCCGTAGCAATATTTGCAATTTGGGTTACATAAATTCTAAATTTTAATATGTCTTTAGTAAGAGGTAAAACTGTTGGCTTCTTCCAGTTAATTTCATGCATGTTTTTAAATGCCAAACTGCTTATTTCAGTCGTCCATTGTGAAGCAATTAAATCCCTGAAACGCTTCACGTCTTTAATTTTTGATTCCATATCACCAGTATATCTTATACTTGGATCCTTTTTTAGCAGCAGACCAACCAGTAAGTCACTTACTTGTTTCAAAGAAGTTCCAATATGTGCCGAGAGACTAGGAGCTCTGTAGGTTTTATAGGTTTCTTCATTATTTTGAAGGCGCCTTAGCTCTAAAAGCCGTGCCAGTTCTCGCATTTTATTTGAACACACTAGTGCCATTTGACTTCTTTTATGTTTTTTTAAATAATGTTCCCCAAAATTATAAATTAAAGGATCAGTTTTTGCCACTAAGGATATTTCATCTGCTTTCATACTATCAAACACTTCCTTTTTGATCCGCAATTTATGCAGTGTATTATTGCCTTGCATTGCACATGCAATTAAAGTTTGTGATGCTGACAGATGTTTGATTTTGGATGAGTGTTGATTGATATTAACTGCAACGCATTTTTTGCGATGGCGAGACAGAAAGCGTTTTGAGTATAACCCCTTGCAATTTGGACAAGGGCAGTATGAAATGGTTGATTTGTATTTTGATTCATATGCAGGCCGTAAGGTACCATTTAAAAATTCTTCAAAATTTCCCGCATTTCGAATTAGTGTTATTATTTGCTTTCTTTGTTTGCTTTTTTTAGGGTAAGATAGCATGTCAACCACCTCCTTTTCATCCGTGTGATTTCTTTGTAGGTGACGCTCAAAATTTGTAATTTCCTCAGAGCAAAATTTGCAAAATGTTCTTTTCTTCTTCCACTTTTTGATAGTTCTTGAAGGAACCTGAAATTTAAAAATGCATATACATTTAAAACATCCTTAAATACTTTTTTTACCAAACTGCTGAACAGAGCAAACAGGACAAATAAACAATTTTAATACCCCTTTTTAAGCGTAAAACTCTCCTAGTCTAAAAAGTTATTTAAACAAGGGTTTAGACAAAGCGTTGCAAATTTTCCAGCATTTTATTTGTTCCGAAAATTTATAAAAACAATTATTAATTTCTAATTTGAATTAATTTTACAATAGTCGCTGTAAATTAATCTATAAATATGATCGTTTTAACAATTTTTTTATTAAAATATGTTTGTTCATAGGGTATCCTGCATTTTTATTAATGGGACATTTATTCTTTCCCATAATTAATTAAATTAAATTAATTAAAGCTTAGTCTGCCTCTTTTAAAAAAATGCCGATTAAAGCAAAAGCTTCGAAAAAATCCAATACTGAAAAAGCTCCGCAGTCTTCTTAAACATTTATTTTTTCAATAATTAAAGAAAATCATGCAATTTATAAACTTTTTACACTCCAGAGAATCGGTCTGGCAATGAAGAGAGAAAATGGGGCTTGGATTAAATTTTTTATATTTAATGTATACTTATATATTTATAGTTATTTTACTTATATTATACAGACATAATAGCACTGGCCTTATGCTTTTAAAACCAAAGGTAATAGTGTCTGTATTGATGCATTGGGTCAATGGCAAGAAATTTATTTTAAGTTTTTTTTTTGCGGAATCAGGATTGCCGATCTGTCGAAACAACTACTGATTTTAATTGAAAAATGTATGGAAAATTGAAAAAAAAATGTATATCCAAATAATAATATATAAATACAATACTCACATCAACTAGTCGTGTCTTAGTTTAATTAAACCACACGCAACAATATATGGTTCGGTGTTGGGAAAGCGTTGACTTATTTAGATAGATAATAAAGTATGCTTATTTATAAACGTATTTAACTAGCTGATCGGAAGCACTACATCGCGAACTGGCAACTCTGAGAATTGTGCGAAGATAAGGCAAGGGTGTTACAGTTTTTTTTTCCTGGAACTCAATCATTTCTCGAGATAAATCATTCAAATTTAATATTTCGTATATTGTAAGTAATATCTTTAAAATGGCTATGTTTAATACATTTTAAGAAAATCTAGGATGGGTTTTTACTAGGTCGCGACCAGTTTCACCCCTCCACCACTTTGAATTCCTTATATTTTTTCTGGAACTTAACAATACTTTTATCGACCCGTGGTATTTAAGAAGCCACAAATTGAAGTTCTTTTTATATTTTAATTGCGATCACCTACATTGAAGTGCTTGTTTAGTCAAATTATTTTACAGAAAGATAATAACCTAAAAACATTCTTGTTGCAAAGTACATATTATACGGTGGATACAAAAAATAATATTTACTAATTATGCCAAGTAACAAAAATTGTATGTTTTTGTACACTTTCATTTACGACTTAGTCTTTCGACAACTTAATATTGCTTAATAACTATCCAAACACATGCTTCTGTTATCTAGCAAATTACATTGCTTAAACTGCAATGCAGGGCGCTCCAAAAATTAATCTATGTTTAACAAGTAACTAAAAAAATCACGAATAGTTCTCGATTTGCAAAAATGTAAACCATCATCATTTATGTTAATATTTCTATTAGCAGTAACATATTTATTCATCCCTTACGGTGCAATTTGATTTAGTAAGTCCAATTTATATTTTGTTTTGATAATTGAGCTTAAAATTCTATAGATAGTACCTAAAATTGCAGAAGTGTTTTGAGTATCATTATTTTTTTAATTGAATTTTCTAATTTCTAACAGATCTTTATATGAGAATATAAATAATTTTAATAAATAAATAAATTTAATTCTCATGATATTTAACAAAGATTATACTTTTAAATACTTTTTTATTTTAATTGAAATCTCAACACTTTTAAGTGCGTGCTTAGTCCAATTCTATTTTAAACTTTTCTACAGAATAATAACCTTAAAAACACACCTGTTACATAATAAATAAAATACGAAACGATACAAAGAAATATTGATATTTATATACCAATATAACTAACAAAAATTGCATGTTTTCGAATACTTGACTTATTTCTGCTCTTTTAACTAGCAACTGTCAAGATTGCTCAACATGTTTTCAAATATATGCTTTTGTTATTTAGCTAATTACATTGTGTAAAATATTGCAATAAAATAAATTTAGAAAGGACGCTCAAAAAAAGGACGCAAAATAATTTATATTTTATTTTGAACATCAGCATAGGTATAACAAAGAAAAGCTGTTCTAAAGGCATGGAACATTCAAGAACAGTAATAACGACTGTAAATATAGACAATGGCTTGACAGATAGACAGAAAATAATACATTTGTTAATCGAGAAACAAAGTTTCTAAAAGTTTATTTGAAGTCGGTATATAATATAAAAAATAAAAATGGGGACTTTGCTTACCTTAGTTTCTTTCCTTACCAAGGTTATCATTACGTTTTCATGTTAGTGACTTCTCCAAAACGACTGGAGATATAACTCAGTCGAGACGTTGTGAGATAGCAAAGTAAGGTAAGCAAAGTCGACATATATATTTTAAAGTATGATATGATATCCAACTTTAAATAAACATTACGAAACTTTGTTTCTCAATTAACAAATATATTAATTTCTGCCTATCTGCCAAGCCACCGAACATATACTGAATGATTGAATTGAATATATTGAATGATGAAAAATTTACTGTTCCAATCTCATGACGTGAAGGTCCCTGAAGATGATGCAATCGAAGGCGAAACCTCGGAAAGTAATTCCATTTTGACATGGTCTAATCCCAAGAACCATGATTTCTTAATGTAATTAACTAAATAACAAATGTATTTATTATGTCTTAATACATGTTGAGCAATCTTAAGCAGTTAGTAGCAAAAAGATCAGAAATAAGTCAATAGTATTCAAAACATGCAAGTTTTGTAAGTTATATTGGAATTTAAATATCAATATTTCTTTGTATGGTTTTTAGAATTTATAATGCAACCTTGTGTTTTTAAGGTTGTTATTACTCTGCAGAATAGTTTAAAATAGAATGCGACTAAACACGCACTTTAAAGTGTTTTGTGATTTCAATTAAAATATAAAATCTATTTTAAAGTTTAAACTTTGTTAGATATATGTAATCCCATTTAAAGATGTGTTATAAGTTAATAAAATTCAATTTAAAAAAATAACTTCTGCAATAGTACTAATTATAGAATTTTAAGCCCAATTACCAAATTGTAGATTGGACTTACTTAATAAAGAATACAAGTAAATTATGTTATCGTTAATAGAAATTTTACCACAAATCATGATGGTGTACAATTTTGCAAAGCGAGAAGTATTAGTAAAATTTTTAGTTCCATCTTAAATATAAGTTAATTTTGGTAGCACCCTGTATTAGATATTTTAAGTAATCTTGAGCCGTCGAAAGACTAATAAGTAAACGAATTGCGTAAAAAACGTGCAATTTTTGTTAGATAGGTATATTTATTAAATAATAGTATTTTTTTATCCCCCGTATAACATATATTAGGTAACAGGTGTGTTTTTAGGTTAGCATCTTTCTGTAAAATAATTTAAAACAGAATTATTGTCTGAAGAAGTATAAAAAACTGGTAAAATTGTTTCAATTTTTTTTTCGACTTGGAACCATTTGAAACCTTACCCAAATCATTAGTCAGGTTATTGTACATACGAAATGGGCAATTACGGCTTTTTTTAGTGGTACCGAGTTTTGTAAAATCAAAAAATCTTGCAAATATGCGGAATTTAAAAAAAAACTACTTTTAATCATTAAATTTCCAATAACTCTGAAATTACTTAACATATTCGATAGATTTTTTTTTCACTTAAAGCGCATACAGAAGCGCTGATAACTGCTATAATAAAATTTTCAATATAATCTATTTTTGGTATAAAAAAATATTTCAATTATGAAATTTATATTTTTTGTATTGAAATTTTCAGTAAGCGAGAAACTTTTTTATTTTGGAAAAAACTATCATACATGCTGCGATTGAAATGTAGCAGAAACTATACGGATGTTTAAAAAAAACCGCAGCTTTTTATCTATAATAGTTTTTGAAATACAATTATTTTAATTAACGCCGGACCGGACGCCTTGAAAGAAACTGCCGCGCATTGTTGCCGTCACGCCGCACCACGTTGTTCAGTTAATACAAGAGCGGTTCTTAGAGTTTAGACGCCGTTAT